>JAKSZT010054406.1:1353015-1524293 GCA_026826555.1 Tolypeutes matacus
TACTGTTATCCTTATGGTAAATGCAAAACAACTGCAGAAAACCCCTATGGTAAATAGAACACAGTTTAATAAGTAGATTGAGTATGATCTAACTATAAAATTTAGGTAGCAGAGTAAGTGTTATATATGGCAGGACTGGAAAAAAAAATCATTCATGATATTTTCCTTACCCTTCTCTGACCCCCACCCCCCACCATCATTATGTTATTAAAAACAACAAAAATAACAACCCACTTTTATAAATGAGCAAAAGCCTTGAATATATATTTCTCTAAAATAGAAATATGAATATCTATAAATCATGCAAAAGGATGCTCAGTTTCAATAGCCATTAGCGAAATGCATAGCAAAAACACAATGAGATACCTTTTTACACTCACTAGAATGGCTACTGTTAAAAACCTCAACAAAAACAGAAAATTACAAGTGTTAGAGAGGATGTGGAGAAATAGGGACACTCATTGATTGCTGGTGGGAATGTAAAATGGTGCAGCTGCTGTGGAAGACAGTTTGGTGGTTCCTCAGAAAGCTAAGTATAGAATTACCATATGACCTGGCAATCCCACCTCTAGGTATATACCCAAGAAATGATATGCAAATGATAGCATGGACTCAAACACATATTTGCACACCACTGTTCATAGCTGTATTATTCACAATTCCCAAGAGATGGAAGCAACCCAAATATCTATCAACAGATAAACAGAATATGGTGTGTGTGGTGTGTGTGTGTGTGTAATGGGATATTATTCAACTGTAAAAGGAATGAAGTTCTGATACATGCAACATAATGGATCAATCTTGAAGAAATTATGCTGACTGAAATAAGCAAGACACAAAATGACAAATATATGATCTCACTGAAATGAAGTAATTAGAATAAGCAAATCATAATGTCAGAAACTAGAATACAGGTTACCAGGGACCATCATGGGGGAATGCAAAGTTTATGCTTAATCAGCACAGGATTTTCTTTGGGGTGATGGAAAAGTTTTGGTAAGGGATGGTGGTGATGGTAGCCAATCATTGTTAGTATAATTAACACCACTGAATTATATATTTGAATGTGGTTTAAAGGGAAATGTTATGTCATCTATATGTTACTAGAATATAAAAAAACAAAACCATAAGACTCTACAACACAAACAGTGAACCATAATGTAAACTATGTGTCTTAGTTTGTCAAAGGACTGTCCATCTCTGCTGAGGTGTTTGCCTTCCCCTCCAGGCTCACCGTCTCCCAGAGCTCAGCTGTGGGTGATCAGACATATGGCTTATCTCTTCAGCCTTGAGCTGCTCCATGGACCCAGCTCATCAGGGGTCTCTTTCCATGTCTCTGTGCTCTGCTGATTTCAGACTCTGATTTCAGAGTCCTCTCTCTCATGTGGCAGGGTCAAAATGACAGCTTCCTTTCTCTGTGTTACTCTTTATATAGGGCCCAGCAAGAGGGTGGAGACCTAACCTCACTAGCATAGTCCAGTCAAAGTGATAGAATCAAGTGATCTAATCAAGGTCCCTTAACCAAATATAATGCAATCAAAGGGTCTCACCCCCATGGAATGGATTAATAAAAAAACATATTCCTATTTTTTTTTTTTATTCACCAAATTCAAACTGTCACACTGTGGTTTACAGTTAAAGTGCAATTATAGCAATAATCTTTTATCAATTGTAACAAAGAGTACTACACTAATGTAAAGTGGTAGTAATAGGAGGGTGGTATGTGGAATCTCTGTATTTTCTGCTAACCTACTTATCTAATTAAAAAAAAAAAAAAAAAAGGAATACCAACATTCTATGGAACACCTCCTTGCCCCCCAAAATGAAAATAAATATCATCCATCTTACTTTCTAATGAAAACTATTGATATTATTCTATCAAACTTTTTTTTTTTTTGTCCTTTTGTGTTTTCTTTCTAAAGTGGAAATATTCTGCATATATCAGGGTCTTCAACTCTGGTCATGGCAAAAATCTCTTACAACATTATGGATCTCTTTTCTGTAATCTTGTATTATCGCCTCAGAATCCTTCTCAACACAGTGCTTCAGGCAGGCACTAACAGTTCATCAGACTTGTTACCCATCCTGGGTTTTGTGGCATATGAACAACATCTTATTTTTAAATTGTTATTATTTGAGAGATATGTTACATATCTAAGTATGCCGTCCAACAGAGACCTCAGGTTGTTGGGTTGTTTTTTTTTTCTTTCATATTATTAGAAGTGTCCCTAAAATTTTCATTTATCTAGCAAAGAAGACATTCCCACTTATATAGCAAATGTATTTAGATGCTGGCAGAGGTATTATCATCTTCCCATAGTCCAACACAAGATTCTAAGACCTGCAGGCTAACTCATGCTTTTATTTTAGTGAGGAATCTGATTAATCCAGAGAGGTCAGATGAGAAAAATTAGTTTCTGTGATTAAGTAGAATGTTCATTATAAAGTAATCATTATAATGTTTTCCATGTGTATAGTTCTTTTTTTTTTTAATGTAAAGATAAAGATAAAGCCCATTAATATTATTCCATTAATAGCCCCATTTTATCAATGAGAGAGTAGATTCACAAAGGATTTGTATAAGCTTAAATTGCTAATAAGTTTTGGATTTAGCCCTTTCTTGTGAGTAAATTAGCAAAATGCTTGATAGTCACAATTTCCATGTGTTTCAAGCCCCAAAACCTCTTTCTGCTGAGAAGACTGTCTTAATGCGACTCCATCCTATTTATCAACCCACATGTCCTGTTTCTTATCATTAACCATTTTTGCACCAGTTATTGCTTTTTGCCAGGAATTTTCATTCTCCAAATCTTGGGACAACTCAGCTCACATGTCACCTCCTTAGAGAGGCCTTCCCAGTTCACCCACCTAAAGTAGCCACTTAGTCGGTGTCAGTCACCTCTGCTTGTATTACTTTCCCCAGAAACTAATACTCAGTACTGCTTGTATTACTTTCCTACCAGAGTTTTTCAGCTTATTGTCTGACCACTCCCTGTTGAATGTAAGCTCCCTCATAACAGGTACCTTATCTGCAGTATTCTTCCTTGTATCCCTGGTACCTAGAATAATGTCTTGCAGATTGTAAGCTCTCAAATATTTAGTAAATAAGTGAACCATGCTGTGACATGATCAGGCTATGGTCTTGCCTTCCTCTTTACCTGCCTGATTTTTTTCCCCATCATCATGCCTCGGATGTAATTGTTTTCTCCACTTAACAGGCCTTCTTTCCTCCTTTCTAAACCTTATAAATCAGTGCTACTCAAAGTGTGGCTCATCTCCTTGTTGCTCAAATGTGGCCTCTCTCTAAGCCAAACTCAGCATATGATTGCATTACCTTCCCCCCAACGTGGGACATGACTCCCAGGGATGAGCCTCCCTGGCAACGAGGGATTAATACCAAGTGCCAACTGGCAGCTTTTTGCAGTGGCAGTATCGTAGCCAATGAGGTTTATCCGAGGCACGATTATTGCTAATTGAAAACTTTTCCCAAGTGCCAACTGGCAACACAACTGGAAAAAGACCTTGAATAAAAGGGGGAAACGGTAAAGACAAATGAGTTCAAGTGGCTAAGAGACTTCAAAGAGAGTCGGGAGGTCATCCCAGAGGTAACCCTTACGCACACCTCAGTAGGAGCTCATAGAACATCTAAGTGCCTATCACCCCACTCAGTGGGGTTCCTGAGAGCTCCGGAGACACCCTGGTCTTATATAAGGGGGGATAGCCCCAGAGACTGATGCCTTATCAGTGGGTTCTATTTTGGAATCTGTGCTCCTGAGAGTGACAGAATTAGACTCAAATAAGTCCTCCCTGCACATGGTTCACCAGTCCCTTCTATTCAAACCTACATGTGATGCTGGAGTTTCTTAGGTATACTTCCAGAGACTGGAGCCTCCCGCCTACCTATGTGCCAGGTGTGCATGAAATCTAGGTGGAGCTGCAACTCCTACCCTACAGCTCAATGGACTCATCCAAGTCACCTGGTGAGGAGACAACGATGGGCAATGGCCATCCCAGGGAATGGAGAGGGCCTGCATCTGCAGGCAGGATCATCCCACCCACCATATCCATGGGATATAAGCCCTCTCTCACTTGGAGTTGGAGTGGACATCACCATCCCAGTCGCCTCTGGATTGGGGGAAGAACTATGGACTAGAGTGGACTTGATGGTATTCTCTTGCTCACATATGGTGATTCTTGCAATGCAAGAAATTATAACAATGAGGTGGAGCCAGTGGCCACTTGACAGTTTTTTGGGTAGGGAGGGGATGAGCAGTTGAAATACAGGGGCTTCTTTGGGAGTTGGAGGTTGTCCTGAGTACTGTTGTGGCAATGGATGTAGGCCATTTTAAATCAGCACACACCACTCAGAACTGAGTGGGAGAGAGTGTGGTCTACAGTGTGAACTGTGGTCTGTGGTTGGTGGCAAGGCTCCAGGAGGTGTAAGTTCATTGAGGTTGGTGGGCCACACTATGGGAGATGTTTGTGTTGGATGTGGTGGGAGGTGTGGGAGGTGGGCAACATGGGAATCCGAGTGGGTTCCGTATAATATTTTAGGTAATCTAAGCACCTCTTAAAATATATGTATATATATATATAAAAAATAACATTTTTGTAAGCAAATACACATATATGCATATATATTTATATATCATTTTACAAATGTTTGTATGTATTGTGAGAATTTTGATTTTTACCCATAATAAAAAAAGAAAAAAAAGTGTGGCTCATGGTATCAGCAGTGCCTGGTAGGTTCTTAGAAATGCAAATTCCTGGGCACCACACCAGACTTGCTGAAGAAGAATCTCTGGGTGTGCAGCCCAGGTATCTGAGTTTTAGCAAGTTCACCAGGTGATTCTTAGGTATGCTAAAGTTCTGGAATCACTGCTATCGTCATGTAAATCCCACCCAGGTTAAGTATGTATTCTAAACGTCTTTTCTAAAGGCTTCCGCATTCTACATAGACCAATTCCTTCATCTGAATTAGTAATAACCTCATAATTGTTTAACCCTAACATATTTTATATTTGTTTAATGTGTAATCATTGTTTCCTCAACCAGCCTATGATCTCCAGCAAGACAGAGTCATGTATGACTTTGGTCTCCTTAGGCAGTCAGAAAATTCTCAGTTTTTCCTCATGTGGGGTGCCTCTTTGGAACAAGAATGCCAGTATCTGGCTACCTGTCTCCCCCTGAACTTGACCCTTGCTATAGTGTGGAATTCACCATACATGGTTGATTGCACTGGGGCCCTCCATTTTCCACAGGAGCTTGATTCTAGAAATATCAAAGCACTGCTGCTTCATGGCAACCAGTGAGTAGGCTTCTGCTGTGTCTTTCTCCACTTTCATCTCTATTTATTTTGGAGCATCCGTTGCATGTATATGACAGTAATAGATGTCATCAATTTTGAAATTATTTCAAGCACCTTTCTTTATTCATCTTCCCTCTACCTGTCTGAGAATTGATAATGTGTCATATTCCTCACTAGCCACAGGGGAAAATGAGAAAATTAATTGCTATTGTTTCACAGACTAAGCAGTGTATCTTTCTTTTATACTGCAAGTGCTGCAGAGAATTTGGGTGTCAACTTTAGAGATAATTTTTATGAAGAATAGAAGTATTCCACTTTTGAAACAGAGAATAATAAGAATTAAAAAAAAAACAAAAACCTTTGTCTTCTGACCTATCCTTCCCCACCCCAACAAATTATGTCTTCGTGAGTTCCAAAGTTATTCTATGCAATGCTTTATGTTTCATGCTTTGCATTTACTTACTAAGTTAGCAGGGAATTTAGTTTCATGGGGCCGATTCATAGTTAATGCTTGTGGTGCACAGGATGAATTTATTTTACTTTCATTCTCTGTTATTTTGGATCAAAGAACAATCCTAAGGACACATGCATCCCATGCATGGTTATTTCTGGAATTTGAAAGCTTTTGAAGTTTCAGAGTCAAGTAATCTGTGGTTATTCACTGAATACCTATGAGGCGGCCAAGGATATGTGCTAGTTTTCTTATGTGTTTGTGTGAGTGTGTGCGCCCACATGCACAATTAGTGTATTGGGGAGGTGGTAAAGGAGACATGTGGTCTTGTCTACATCCCTCTTGGAGTATAGAATCTAGCTAGCGTGGCAAGTGCATCACACTTAGAATCAGAGGGCCTGAGTTGGATTGTTATCTCCTTTAACAACTATATGATCTTGGGTATCTCATCTAATGTCTTTGGGCTGTTGGGATCAGAGGAAGTGACAGATGGAAGTGCCTAGCACCAGGCTGGGGGTCTGCGAGGCATTCAGTGTCTGTGTGAGTTGTTCTTGTATGTACTTGTACCTGCTGTTACAAAATAGAACACAGATGCAGCACAAATCACACATAAAAATGTATAGCTTTACAAATTATTATTTAACTCCAAAAGCAATGTGTATGTGTTTCTGTTTTTCCCACTGCCTTGCCCACACTTGGTCATTCCTAGCCTTGCTGTTTAATTTTTGCCAACCCGGTAGATAAGGAATAGTATCTTAATGTTGTTCATATTTTCTCGGTTGCCATTTATCTTTATTACTTGTTTTTTGTTTTTTTTTTTTGTTTGTTTGTTTGTTTTTACTGGGAGGTCCCGGGGATCGAACCCAGGTCCCTCCATATGGGAGACGGACGCCCAGCCATTTGAGCCACATCTGCCCCCCTATTACTTGGTTTTAATGTCAGATATTCTAAATGTAAAACTAACTTTTAAAATTATAGCAAAATATACTTTTTGTAGGAAAGTTGGAACTCTGTTGCTCAAGAATAACTACTGTTATCATTATGGTGTGTTCTGAATCTTCCAGTCTTTTTCTTCTTCACATGTACAACTGTCTAGATTAAGATCATACCATATACAGTATACAGTTTTGTGTCCTGCCTTTTTATCATGAGAATTTCCTATCATTAACCATTACACGAAAACATGATTTGTAATGGCTGCTTAGTATTCTGTCACCTGGATATGCCATAACTTAAATAACCACTGGTTGTTACCCTTTGTTTTTATTGTCACAAGTATTTCTGATACCAGCGTCTTTGTACATAGATCTTTGTTGTGTTTATAAGGTTAAAAAAACATTGGATAAAATATGCTTAACTCTGAATGTGCTGCCCCTTGTCAAAATATACATGTTAAGTGAATATGTAGGGGTGTCAATGCGGGGAGCATTCAGGCAGGTTTCACTTCCGTACAACTGGTACTTTTGTAGACATGCATCTGACAGTTTAGAGCCTTCAGCCGACTCTGTGTAGAACTTACCTTTCTTTTCCTTTCTGCACAGTCCTACTGCTATAGGTATCGCTGTGCTGCCAGAAGCCAGAACACTCCCGACAGCTCCGCGTCGAATCTGGGATTCCGCTGTGCAGCAAACCGCCTGCCCACCGCGGGCTAAGAGCCAAGAGGAGCCTTCCCGAATCCAAGAAGAAGCAGTGTCTGACCTGCACTCGCTTCCCTCACAACTTTGAATGATCTGTCTCGTGCAAAGGAATCCCCACCCAGAGGTGGGTTACCCACCTGCCCAATGACCAAAGGAAACGTCTTGCGAGACCAAATCGCTGACATGTGTCAGTGCATGTGCATTATTGTGTGGTGCATCTTTGGAGATCATCGCCATGTTTTATTTTTGAGAGTCTTTTAAAGAGGAAGGGATGTGGAGGGACCCTAAAAGCAGGCTTCAGGAAGGAGGCTGTTTGACCTGGCTCTGCCACAGGGGCTAGACTCCAGGTCCAACACGTGACCTTCCTGATTCTCAGTGTCCTTACCTACCAAATGAGGGGATGGATCACATGCGGTTTTCTCTAGCTCAAAAATTCTATGAGGGACTGCAGATTCTATTGTGATTTCATAGTGAGAATTTATGACAGATTATTTTTTAGCTATTTTTTTTCCATGTGTGACTCTTGGATGGTACTAATCATGTAAAATAAGAGTTCACTTATGTATTATTTTCAGATAAGAGGGGTGGTGATGAGTCCTTTATATTCATACTGCACTTTGTTTTTCCTAGGAAATCAGTGTCTTTTACATTGTTAGGATGAATCCCACGTGGGGCCAGTGATGGTATGCTAACGTTCAGCAATCTGAACACATGGGAATGTCTGTGGGGTGACTCTACTGTGCTTTATCTTTTAACATTAAGTGCCTTTGGTTTGGAGGGGCAGTTATAAGCCCTATATCGCCCTCTTCCCAGCGCCTTTGGTGAATGTGAAATGTGTGTTAAATGGGGAAACCTGTTTAATTCTAAATATAGGAGAAAAAGAACAAGGACCTTGAAATAACTGTCTTCAGGATATCCAGTATTTTGTAATAGAGAAGTAGGAAATCATCTTGGCTGTGGACTATCAGATGCCTTGAATCATGTACTAGGTTGAATAAACTGGTATCTGCTAAATGAGGCTGTACTCTTACTAGTTTTTTTTTCTGTTTCCCTTCAGTGTGTTTTCTTTTAAAGAAATGACTGGACGATATGTGTATGTTTCGTTTGCTAAAAAACATTCATGTCCATTACTAGTTGGTAACTTTGATATGTAAGAATTTTTATTCCAGAAAGCAAGGCTACTCTACCAGGAGCCCCATTATGAGCTTGCTTCTGGCTGCCATAGTAGATGCTGTAAAGTCAAGGAGGATGCCTTACTTGGTGACTGTCAAACCCCACAGCTGCTTCACTGCCCACAGGTACTTTGTTTTGGAGTGTTGGTTTCCAACCTTAGGTCCCTGTTATCAGAGTTCCATCTCGGTTCCCCAGTCCTTAGGTCCCTTGAAGCATTCTAGCATGTCATTTGAAAGAAATGGTTAGTTTTTATGTTGGTTGTTCAAAAAGTACATCAGATAATATGCATAAGTGCTTAACCAACATTTAATTGCTACTTTTGTGCATAGCCTCCTAACATTAAAACATTCATCTTGAAAAACAATCATGTTGCAGGGGGTGAAGGGGGGGTTTAGCTGCATTGTTCATCGGTCACTTTGTGGATCTGAAATGTGTCTCTACAAACTTCCATTGATGATTAATCTCAGGCTAAAAAAACCCACCTCATTTCTTTAATTAAAAAACTAATAAAGGGAATAAGGTATTTTATTTTTAGTCACCACTGCTCTGGTAGAGTTTTTGTTTTTACTTGTTACCTCCCACCTGCATATATATTTTTTTACAGAGATATGTATTGTATGTATATTTTGAATTCCTCTCTTCTTAATTAACGTCATAGTACAAGTATTTTTATGTGTGTCTTGGCATAGTCTTTATAATTACATTTTTAGCTGCAGCAAAATATTGGAAAGCATTTAAAATGAAATCCTAACAAGCCCTTCCTTTAAGGACTACGTTTCAAGATTATCAATTACAATGTAAACCTAAGTTCGGACAACTGTAGCCACTATATGTTATAATATTGCATATTGAAATACAAGCAGACCAACAAAATAGCAGTATAATCATTTCAGCTATAAAGCCATATATGTATTCCTGAAAACCTCTCCTTCTGCAAAATTGTACACAAAAAATAGGAAGCATATGGGAAAAATAGGGGTAAGGGCAGACCACTCAAAACTTAAGGAACTTTGTAACCAAAGTAATAAAAAATAATAGTAACTATCCTAATAAAACCAGTAGCTCAATTAAATCTCCATCAGCCTTTGCAGCCAGTGTCACGGTCAGTCCTTTGCAGCCGTAAACCCTGCGGCTATTTTTTCCTCCTTGGAGATATAAGTTCTTGAAGGTATTTGCTCCTAATGGAGACAAATTTCATCAAAAGTAAGAATCTGATCAAGGGTGTAGACTTCATCAGTTTTGTTTTGTTTTCTAAGGGAGAAGTCCAAGTGTCTTTGCAGCATCTTTATCTGTGCTCTCAGCTTAAAGAGTTGAACATAGTGGAAAGTACAGCAGTTCTTGAAGCTACTAAACAAACGACTACTTGAACTAAAGGAAAAGCACTTTTGTAGGATTTTTTTTTTTTTTTTTTTTTTTTTGAAGGTCTTCATATATTGCTTAGGTTTTCTCTTAAATTATGAGAAGGCTCATCCCTGATTGTTTTAAAACATGACTGGGAAAAGTCACATAGCTTCCCCATTCTATTGTCCTCTATCCCGTTTGCTAAACATTTATGAGTTAATTCTGCATTAAGGAAACACTTGTTGTATTTGACTGATGTGCCAAGTAACCAGCAATAAAAACCTGTTGTTGTTTTTCAGGAGCTTTGATATTGGGTCTGTGCTTCAAACTCTTACTTCTTGCCCTTTTGAAGCACGGAGAGATTTTAGCTTTGAAATCTACTTTGGTCCTGCGTCCTGGACAATCTTATGTTATTTTTAGGGATGTTCATGGTGGAATGAAAGAGAAGCAAGGCAATTAGTCTTATCTTCTTTCTCAAAGTCCTGTAAACATGATTAGAAGTCAGCAAAGGGTGGGAGCTGACTGGTGGTGAGAAAGAGGAGCTTGGCAAAGATTAAATTACACAGATACCTCAAAGTTTGCATGATTTACCCTAAAACTTAAAATGGAATACAGATCTGCACCAATGTAGACTTCTTTCTCTTTTTTTGCAGTTCCCTCCTCTTCCACTTTTTTTTTTTCTTTCTTACAAACCATCTCATGACCTTTCAGAAAAAAAGAATTGGGAGGTGACTTTTAGTTTAGGAAGTGTTGATTTGGTGGGTGGTGGCTCTAAAATAGGACTTAGGTAAATCCTATTTTCCAGGGACTATCTTTTCTGGAAATTCTGTGTAATATGAAATAAGGGAATGGGCCTTTCATCCACAAGAATTTTAGAGTTCTAGAACTCTTGGTAATTACCTTTTCAAAATAGGTGATGGTTTCATCTTCAGTTTTCAAGCTGCAATTAGAAACTTTTGCATGTGGTAAAATCCATAGCTGAGTTAGTCAAAGGAAAATTTTGAAGAGAACGTGTAAATGTGGTGCTTTCTATTCTGAAACTTCCAGGAGTTCATACAAGGGACTACTACAGGATTTTTTTTTTCTTTTTAAAATGATATTTTGCATGTTTCTTCCTCCTTCCTTCCTATAAATCCTGATTTACCTTTGACTCTAATTCTCATAAAGGAGTTAGCCTTCAGGCTAGATAGAAGGAGTAAAGGAAGGGCAGAGCCTGGCTCACTGGTGAACAGGGGCCAGGAAGGAAGTTGGGCTAGTGAAGCCATCTGTGATGCCCTTTCTAAAGGGGCTACTACTGTCCCGCTCTTGCCAGTGGTTGCCAGGCAGAAATATGAGCTTAGAGTTATTCCTTTGCCCAGTTTTCAGGAGAAACTGGATATCTGCATGTTCATGTGAAGTCTTCAGAGTTTTTAATGTTGGCAACCCGTTCAGATTTAAAAACACAACAAAACACTGCAAAGACCTAATACATTGCCTCTGTGGCCAAATTCTGCCTGTGCAGTGCCAGTTTGTAGCCTAGATTATGAAAGGTTGGTTCACTTCTTGGGCACAAAACCCCATGCTCTGAAGAATGCCTTAGTAAGCAAGTACATCATGGACCTACTAGAAAGCTGCCAAATGTGAGAAAGGGCAGTGGTTTGCCCAAGGACATCATGTTACTAGAAATGCCTTATAAGAATCCTCTCCTCCATCCCCACCCCTTCCCACCTAAAATCATTTAAGAACCATAGGTAATCTTAGCAGAGCCGCTGACAGTCCCATTTTCATTCACTCTAGCACTTATTACTAGTTTGCAGATTAATATCAGAGAAGAGCATGAATGTCAATTTCTTGAAGTGTTGGTTTCATTTTATGTATTAAAATGTAATTCTCTGTAATACAAACTACCCCAGAGCAGGACTTGCTTTTATAGGTTTGCCTTAATCAGTTGTGCTATTAGTGAAATCTGGCCTTTGTTCTTTCAAATGCTAAAATCACCATGAAAATTATTAACCTCATGAGCCACAGATGGAGCTTTGGCTAGCCAGCACGCCATCCTTCCTCTGGCTCTTGTGTTTAGACTATTAGATCAGGAGTTTAATTAATTTTTTGATTAAGCAAAATCATTACAGACACTATTCAGGTGGGCTGGAAAATGAGAAATGCTCCTTTCTAAAACTTGCCCTATTTAGGATTGGAAGGTTCAGAGGATTAGCACCAAGGAGTGGAATTTTTCAGCTTTAGATCAGATTATAATCTGCCCGCCAAATGGTAATTGACCCTAGAGTCATCATTTTGAGAAGGCTGGTTGGGTCTGGAATTAGTCACAGTTGTCAAGCAAGAAGGCTATTCTATTTCAGAATCTTTGAAGATTGGGTAGGATTGCTCTCCCGCCCCTGGGTCTGGGCCCTGCTTGACAAACTCCTTGTTTTCTTTTCAGAGGGAGGCAAAGGGAAATGGAAGACTGATAAGAGCAATTATTTCCCAACATGTCAGTTTGGCACCTCAACAGGGTAACATTAGAAGCTCGGAATCAGTCGCTTAGGGGAAAAGTGAAACCAAGGAACCCACTATCGGGAAAAGAGATAAGCCTTTGTCAGGTGATACACTGATAAAAGGTTCACCTACATTTAGTTTGGAACCTGTGAGGAAAAGCCTTGTTTGTTGCTCTTTCGAAATCTACACTTTTTCTCTGCTCCAGGGACTTGCCAAGCACAATTTAATTTATTTACTTTCAAATGGCATGGGCAGGCTGTCCCTTTAATCTCTTCAGTAGCTGTCTTTGGAAGGCAGTTTAGCACCAGATGAAAGAGGAAGAAAGCATGGAAATGAGATGGTTTGGGATCATATCCTTGCACCACCACATATATACTTGGTTGGGTGACCTTTAGGCAATAATATCCTCTAAGCCTCATTTTCATCTTCACTAAAATGGGGCTAATAATATTATTACCTATCTCTTAGGGTTGTGGAGAGAAAGGAGATATTGCAAAAGTCAACACTTGCTATTTGAGTGAGGCTTGAGTAAGTGCTTACTTGTACTTGTTCCTCTTAGGAGTGTGATTATGGAGAGCAGAGGAGCTGGAAGGTACTACCAGATGCTCCTTCAGCCATGGAGTTACAGCCACAGAATAGAGAGCTTGATGAACTGAGAATAAGAAAGAGCAAAGGACCCACATGTAAAAGCCTAAGTTTGACCCCAAGCTCAAATGAGAGAGAGAGAGAGAAAGCTGACACGATCGAGCCTGAAACCTGGTATATTTGGAAATACTCTGATATTGTATGTTCTGTCTGGCCCACAAAGATCTCATTAGAGGGGACATTAGATCTAATTATTACTAAAAATACTGTGTAATTCTAAAGTTTTTCCTCTTGAACCCAACTCACAAAGAACCTCTGGCAGGTTTAATACCAATGAAAATGTCATCTGTGGGAATAAGAATAATTAAAAAGGAAAAAGAAAAGGGTGGGCAGTCTGTTAACATTTTTTGTGCTAATTTGCATTTCTGTTTTAGAGAATAGTTGTTTAGGTAGTTCTGGTTAGTCACTTGAACTCTTCCTTCTCATTTAGTCCTTTTCTGAGATTTTAGGCCCAGGATCTAGAGTCTAACTTCACCAATTACCAGATTTAAATATCAAGATGATGTCCAAAGGAGAATAGGTGGCAAACAGGACTCCTAGGGACTGGTATAGTGGACTTTATCTAGTACAGTAGTCCTCAAAGTGTGGTCTGGAGACCCCTGGAGGAGTCCCAGCATCTTCCAGGGGATCTGTGAGTCAAAACGATTTTCGTAATAATATTAAGATGTTACTTGCCTTTTTTTATCCTCATTATCTTGAGAGTGTATAGTGGAATTTTCCCAAAACTGTGTGATAGGTAGACTGATAGCTCATAGAATATGAGCTTGTATATTTTTATGTTTCAAAGATTTCCCAGTCTTAATATCTAACATGCTAAATGTCTCTAGATGTAACTCACATTACAAGGGCTCTTTGGGGTCCTCAGTAATTTCTAGGAGTGTAAAGGAGTCCTGACACCAAAAAGTTTGAGAGCTGCTGATCACGGAGCAAAATCGAGGTCTGAGAGTGAGTGAATCTGTCTTAGGAAATAATGATCAGCCTTTCTCCATCTCCACTAAGGACAAAAGAAAGTTAAATTAACCATTAAGAAGCACTTCCTTCCTGTTTACTTTGGGAAACCTACGTTTCCTTCTCTGGCTTTGAGAACACCCACCAATAATTTTGTTGAAACAGGTCACTCTGGAAGGGTCATGTGAGGAACCCTGGAGAGCAGTGCAGTACAGACAGATGGCCCTGCCATAGGTTGTCACATTTCTCACAGAGATAGTGATAATGGACCCACATCCTCTGAAAGATCATTCTGTGCATGACTGCCTTAAACAATCCCTTTGATAGAGAAGGACTCCCTTAAGGGACTTTACAAGTACCAGGAAAAGACCCCCCACTATTGCAGGCTCTGCTCAAGGGACATGGTGGGTCCCTACGTGTCATCAACGTCCAACCCCTCAGATGTGGCTGTATCATAAAACAAGGGAAGAAGGTCAATATGTGTTCACTTTTCCTCCTGGACTTTGTCTTCATTGTGTTGTGAACTGTGAGTGCTCTACCTCTTCTTTTGGCTGGTTTGTCCTCTAGCCAACAATTTTGGACACCTCTTAGGTACCAGCCACTGTGCTAGATGCTTTACATACATGGCCTAATTTAACCTGCAGGGCAGTCTTGGGAGGAATGTGCAGCTAGGAAACTGGGCTTCAGAGTGTTTGCAAGGTGTCCCAGGTGACTCAGCTGAATGAGGCAAAACCAGGACTCACACCATTTTTGTAACTTCTAGCTTACTGTTCTCTTCTCTTTATTATTAGATCTGCAGTTATATTGTGAGTTTGAGGTGGGGAGGGGTGGATTGGAGAGGGGACATTACTGGAGCAAGAGACTCAAGGAGGAAAAGGCAGCGAGCATGAAGGTGAATGGATTAGTGGTTAAGAACGTGGACTTGGAGCCAGACTGTCTAGGTTTAAACATTTGCTCATACATTATTAGATTTGTGATTTGGCGCAAGTTACTAAGCCTTTTTGTTCTTCAGGTTTTGAAAAGTAAGCTGAAGTACTTCTAGCAAGGGTAGAATTGAGGTAGGTAGGTTAAAAATGTTCAGGATAGGGTAATCTGTGTGTAAACCTTTGACCTACTTTAAGTTTATTCTAAACTTTGAAGGTTGTTACTTGCTTGGTCACATTGCAGTAATTGTTCTTAATGTGGTAATGAGATATCCAAGGTTAACAATTCACATTTTCAAAAAGCGTGTTTTTATCACATCATCATCGTTTCCAGAATGTGCTGCTTCATTTTACAAAATGATTATGTTTCCATAAAGAAAGTTTTTTTTTTTTTTTTTTTTAGGGGTGGGGTGGGAGAAGTCTGGATGAGAAACATTCATCCGTTGGAAATAATGACGATCAAAAGGTGCAGTATCAGTTCATTTGTACCAGGCTCAAATATATGAAAAGAATACGGCTGATAAAGAGAATGGAGATTGGTGTGTAAGGAATGAAAGGAAAAGTTTGCTGCATCATGCTTGTTAAATAGCAGTCTGAAAACATATACAGGAGGACTTCCTTGATAAGATTAAATTCTCTGGTCTTTATGAGAGTAGGCTAAAGTTTCCTAACTCGCTACTTCTAACTTGGCTGCTGGGATAAAAACTGGGCATTGTTTGTTTCATAAGACACAGCTGCAGGGCAGCTTCCAACACAACATTTGCTTCTATTCCAGAACATTTGTAAATATTCCGTTTACTTGGGGGTGGGGGTTCACTAATGTGGATCCCATTCACATTTGTAATTTTCTATTTATTAACGCAACCCTTTGTATCAGGGAATATTAGGCAAGCCAAAGGGTTGAATCATGTTATTGCTTGTGGGTTTTTAGCTTTGAACAACCCCTTTTGGAACCAGGACGTTTATATATCGTGGGAATGTTTTTCTGTGAAGTGGCAATTTCAAGTGGTTTTACATGTAATGTCCCCCCCTAGTGGCCAGATTGTTTTGACTTTTGCTTTTTTCATGCAAATAATCTCTAGCAGAGCCGAGTATTTAGGAGTACGCTGGATTGAAGAGTAGGAAGCAGCACTTTTCAAAAGTTTTAAAAAGACAGAACTTAAAACGTGGAATTGTTCTATGGTGTTTGTCCCATGTACCACAGAGAGGGGCTGTAGGGGTTGGGAAATGGGACCTGCAGAGGGAAGGAAAGGATCAGAAATGATCATCTTTTTCACTTTATTTTCAGAACATTACCTTTATTCACAATTACCTTAACAACTATCCACCAAGTTTCTTTAGGAAAGTCTTTATTATTTTTTAAAACTATAAAAACGATAAAATGCCTAGGATAAAACTATAAATTCTAAGAAATATGTAATGTATATTAAGAAATTCCTCATTCTTTGTGTTTTTAGTTCCCTCTAGAAGTTCTGCCAGCAGTGACTGCTATTAACAGTTTATCTTTCTAGATATTTTTCTAAACATTGACAAACATATATGACATGTACATCGACTATTATATATATATGATACAGATGAGTTTATAAATATATACACACAGAAATCACTAAAATATATACAACTAATGAATGTTTCTTATTAAACAAAACATACTGATACTATAACTACTGTTTTACAACTTGCTTTGCTCGTTTAATATAGTTATAGTTACATCTCATGAAATCACTATAAAGGCCTACCTCTTCTTAAAAGAGTTGTAGTACTTCATTTAATGATTAATTTATTTAGGCATTCTCATATTAGTATTTGGGTCATTTCCAATTTCTATTGTTAAAAAATGTTTCAATAAGCCTATTTGTACCTACTTATATCTTTGCCAATGTGTGCAGAATTTCTCCCTAGGAGTCTAACTGCTGTACTAAAATATGACTGTTTTAAATTGTGAGGGATAATGACCAAACGTCTGTTGGACCAATTTACAATTCCACCCACAGTGAATCTATAGCTTTTCAATTGTTCTTATCCTAAAACAAATCTGAGAACAATCAAAGTAGATCAGCATAGTGGAATTTCTTCTGTAGAGCTCAGGTATAACTAGTTGTCAGGGGACCTAATGAAATCAAACTGAGGTTTTCATTCCCTCCTCTCTGTGGCTGAAACACAATCCTGGGGTATGCTAATCCGTTCAAAATAGCTAATGACTCCAGCCTGCAAACATGAGTCACTGTTAATGAAATCAGTCTTCAGGAGTAAACTGTTTCCTCCCCCCCACCCCCGGCCTATAATCCATAGTGACCTCTTAACTGCCCGTAATTGCCAGGTTATTTTTCTCCCCTAGGTTTGGTGATCTGGAGCCCCTCACTGAGTTAATAATTCTGACTTTTCCTATATTTGGCTTGGTTGGGGATGCTTCTGACCTCACATGCCCCTGAAAGTTAAAAAAAATCATTGTTTGAAGGCCAGGAAACTTAAATGTTACCTAGTCTTAGCACCCTTCTCGCCCCTTTTCTCTGTACTCCATCTGATGGTCCTCAGAGAAACTGAACCAGGCATGGGTTGTTGTCTTAGAACTACTTGGGAGGAGATTAAAAATTCACTTTCCCGAGCCCTTCCCTAGAAGACTGATTTAATAGGTCTAAGGTAAGACTCAGGATTATATAATTTTTTTTTTTTTTTTTTTTGAGGTACCAGTGGCCAGGGATTGAACCTGGAACCTTTTATGTGGGAAGCTGGTGCTCAACCACTGAGCCACATTGGCTCCCCTGAGTTGGTTTTTTTGTTTGTTTTGCTTGTTTTTGTGTTTTTTTTTTCAGAAGGCACTGAACCTGGGACCCCTCCACGTGGGAAGTGGGCACTCAACCGCTTGAGCCATATCTGTTCCCTACATATTTTTTTTTTTTAAGATTTATTTTATTTATTTATCCCCACCCACTCATTGTTTGCACTTGCCGGGTCTTTTTGTCTTCTTTGTTTCCTTAGAAGGCACCGGAACCTAACCTGGGACCTCTGATGTGGGATGGAGGTGCCTAATCTCTTAAGCCACCTGTTCTCTGCTTTGTTGTGTCTCTCATTGTTTTCCCTTACGTCTCTTGTTGCATCATCTTGTTGTGTCAGCTTGCCGTGCCTGCCTGTTGCACCAGCTTGCTGTCTTCTTTAGGAGGCACTGGGAACCGAACCAGGGACCTCCCTTGTGGTAGGCAGGAGCCCAATTGGTTAAGCCACATCCGCTTCCTCCTATATACTTTTTAAAGTCCCCATTCTCACCTCCTCAATTGTGGGGATTCCTACTCCTTGAGAGCTTTGCTTGTGTTATCTATAAAATGAGGGGTTGAAGTATATTGAAATCTGTACGGGAAATGGAGAAGAAGGTTGTAGGAAAAATTCTGCTTGGAGAATTTAGGCCAGGGGCATTGCTCCTGGGAGTCACCAGCTCATCCATCTTGGTGGCCCTATTACTAGAAACATTGGCAGGGTGCTGCTTCTCATTAGGCTCTCTTTCTCGATTTACTTCTGGAATGACACAGAACCACTGGAAGGAAGGTAAGACTGAGAAATATGTGCACATCCCTTGGAACAGACCTGTCATAGACACCTCATTCCACAATCTTTAAGGAGCCTCCCGCTCTGGAATTCTATGTCTGTGGTCCACGGGTCAAGTAAACCCAAAGGTGAAGCCAGCCACATAAAACAAAGGTGTGACTTTTGCTTCATAGTACCTTTTTTAAAACCCAGAAAGCTTTACTGTAGTATTGAAGCAACTAAACAACAACTAGTAGGTAGTGAGTGCTTAATAAATGTTGGCTAAATGAACAGAGCATTTGACATTTATTGGAAATGAGGACTAAAGTAGGCCCGCTAACAACTTTTGGTTGCACTTGGTACATGTTTTCTTTGTTCGAACCAATGGGTATTGCAATATGAACTTGGAGCTATGGAGCTTTTATGTGACTCTAATAAGCAAGTTGGCTTGCCAGTAAGAGATAAATTATTACTTATTGTCTTTTATATCCTCAGAGTGGTACTTCTTATAAATGAATAAGTTTAAACTGGAATTGGAGTATTTCAACTGAATTTCTTAATTAAAAAAAAAAAAAAGTGCAAATAATGTTTATCACCCTTAAGGTTTTGTGGCAGGGTCCAGGGAGGGAGACAAGGAGTCTAACTAGCCATAAAAGTATAAAAGTATTGGTAAGGGAATAGAGTTTTTTAATGGGAATAAGATATTAAAATTTTTTAAAAAGGAAAGTGCATACATTTTATCTCTGTCCAGTCAGGAATGCCTAATGAAAGCTTGCTATATCTTAAACCATTTCAGATGGCAGGTGCCAAAGTCTCCCTTACTTGTATCTTTATAAGTCTCCTAAGATTCTGAAGTTTTTTAAATCCTATTTTTATCTGATATAATATTATTGTACTCTGAAAACAAAACACTCTCTTTTCATTTGGCAGATGAAAAAAAAAGAAAAGTTATATATTTATTCATAGCATGATTTAGCACCTCTATATCCTAAAAGCTAAAACCTGGAGATCTAAATTCCCTTTAAAACACCAAATACCCTTAATCTCCCAGGGGTGTCATTATTCTAAGCACCTCCACTTCATGGTAGGTATGACTGAATAGAATCACGATGCCTGCACTGTTTGATCAGATTCTCCTTTATGTCATTCCTCTTATTTCTCTCCCTTTTATGTTGTCATCAGAATGGCCAGAGCTTATGTCTAAGGTGGAAAGAACAAATTTGGCAAGATGCTGATGTATTTTTTGGCAATAATGCCAGCCTGTGTGATATTCTTATTCACTTTTTTTTTTTGAGTACAGCCAGTTCAGAACATAATGTTCTTATATGACACTTTAAATCTATTTCTGAGGATCAAATACTCAAAGAAGCATTCCGGGAGGCAAAAGCTATAGCATATACATCTCCTTACAGTAGAAAGAGCCTGTGGAGAAATCAGTGTTTATGTGGAAGGGGAAATAAGAGGGAAAATGAACTAAGTTAGAGCTATTTTTTTTTACAAAAGTATTTTCAACTTGATATTTTTGAAAATAAAAAACCAAAAAAGTTGTGAAAACGTGAGGGAGGGCCTTCCATCCTACAAACTCTTTCTCTTTCAGTGTTTTACTCTAAGGAAGTGACACCTCAATACATCCAGTTGCATTAGTCATTTTTTACTTCTCTCTCTCTCTCATCCCCCACAACTAGTGATCTCCAAGTCTTATCACTATGGCTTCCTAAATACCCCTGGAACCTCTTTATTTTTCTCCATTTTCCCTAGTCAAACTCTCTCCTGAACTACTATAAACAATCTCCTAACTGGTCTACCTTGAAATATAAATATGGCTATGTCTCCATTCTGCTCAAAATCCACCATTGGCTTTCCGTTCATTTTCATGAAGGACAAAAAACCGTAACATGACCTGTGAAGCTTTGCATTCTTGAAAACGTGTGACTAGGAAAAAGATGACACATGCAAAGGACACAGCACAAGGGAGCAAGTGCAATTTGAATGGTCAGAGATTAAGTGGGATTATAGTTTGTAGTACAGTGGTTCTCAAAGTGTGATGCTAAGGCCAGTGGCATCAGCATCACCTGGAAGCTTGTTAGAAATGCACATTCTCTGGCCCCACCCCAGATCTACTAAATCAGAAACTTTGGGGGTAGGACCAAAGAATCTGTTTTTTTTTTTAAATTTTTTATTGTTAGTTTTTATTTTTAAAGAAGCTTTAGATTATATAAATGATACATTGAAAATATAGGGGGATTCTCATATACTTCACCCCCTCCCCCTGCCATACTTTTCCCCATTAACAACATCTTTGCAAACAATCTGTTTTAACAAGATCTCTGGGTGACTCTTATGGGTGCTAAAATTTGAAAACATTGGTATAGAAGACGTGTTCCACTTCCCAGAATCCCCCAGCAGGGCGAAGGACTTATTCCTCCCGTTGTTACAAGTGCTGTCAGTCCTCTCACCCTCTCACTTTTCCAGGGGCAGCATGCATCCAATCTGGTTGATGCAGGAATATAAAGGCCTCATTCCTTGTTACAACATGGGACAACCCTGCAAGGCCATCTCAGCTTATGAACTTCTTTGAGGTCTTAGTTTAGGTTTCATGGCAACCTAACTACTTCTTTGCCCGAACTGCTTCCTTACTTTCCATTCCACAGGCATTGATCCCAACAGTACCTCCTAATAATCTTCCTGCATGTCAATCTTCGTGTGCTTCCTGGGGAACCCAATCTGTAACACAGCGCTTCACAGAGGAAATTGAATTTGAGTTGAAGCTTTAAAGAAGGATGGGAACAGGGGTCAATAAACAGAGAAGGGATGGAAGGATTGGAGATGGGAAGTGTCTCAAGGGAGGAAAGCAACATGAGCCAAGCCTAAACCAAGGCCTATTTAGGAATCAGTGAGCTATCCAGATGGGCTAAGTCATAGAATGAGATGGGAGTAGTGGGATCTTGCTGAAAAAGTAAATTATGGAAGGCATTAAGTGCCCCAGGGAAAGAATTTGGGCTTGATCCTAAAGACAATGTCTGGTTCATTACACTTAACTTTTATTCATTTGTTCACTCAATGATACCTATTAAGTGCTGGAGAGACAATGGTGAGCAAAACCAGATCTGGTCCCAGTCTTCAAGGAACTTACAGTCTAATGGGGGTGCTAGACGTAAGGCAATTGGATGCATACCAAATGTGCATACATGTATTAAATTATAGGGGTTCAAAGACCCAATAAGTATACCTATAGAACATAGACTAGATGCTAGGTTAAGAAGCTCTCACCCAAATTGTTTTCTGGTTTCTCCTCTTATTTAACTCTGAATGCTTTGAGAAGGAAGGGTTGCTTTTGGTACTGATTTCTTAAGAACCTAGCATAGGTGATCAACATATGCTGAGTAACTTATGTCCAAGGACCTGACTTCACACCACCTAGCACATACTAGTTACTTGACAAACATTTGTTAAGTAAATGAATGAATAATAGAATTGTTTAGGTGACAAGCTGGCTACAACCAGAACCACTTCCCAGTGCTGGTCCTTGCAAAAGAAAATAGGGCAAAGTGTCAAGATGTTCATAAAGGTATACTGATTACATTTTAAGAACTGTTGAGAGATTTTAAAGGATTATGTGCTCCCCTTTCCAAAATCTCTAAAAGAGATTCTAAGTCTTTTTTCTTCAAAGAAATATTCTGCAGAGAAGGCAAGGGCAAGAACAATTTAAAGTAAAATGAGGGGAGCAGGTGTAGCTCAGTGGTTGGGCGCCTGCTTCCCATGTACAAGATCCTGGGTTCAATCCCTGGTGCTTTCTAAAAAATAAGTGAAATAAAGTAAAATGACACACCAAACAATATCTTCTAAAACCCATTGAAGGTAAAGATAAGCAACCTGTGTCTTTAAGCTTCTTCCAGAAAGAAGAACCATTGTCAAGGCTAGGGGTGAGAAAAAGCTCGGCTTTTCAAAGTGGACCTCAGGGAACAATTGTGAAAAGAGTGAGAGATGAGGTGAAGAGGGGCCTTTTGGTCAAGTTAAGAGGTTTGGGCTGAGTGACGTCATCAACATGGCGATGTAAGACATCCCCTGAAAAAACCTTCCCAAGAGTCACCAGGGAAGTGGATGTGGCTCAAGCAATTGGGCACCCATCTATCATATAGGAGGTCCAGGGTTTGATTCCCAGGGCCTCCTGGTGAAGGCCAGCTGGCCTGTGTGGCAAGCTGGCCTGAGCGGTGAGCTGGCCCGCATGGAAGAGCTGGCACAGCAAGATTATGCAACAAAAAGAGAGACAGAAGAGAGACAATAAGAGACGCAGCAGACCAGGGTGCTGAGGGGGCACAAGAGATTAAGCAGCCTCTCTCCCACTCCGGAAGGTCCCAGGATTGGTTCTCGGTGTCACCTAAAGAGAAGACAAGCAGACACAGAAGAACACACAACGAGGGGGGAAGGGTGGAGGAGGGAATAAATAAATCAATAAATCTTTAAAGAAATAAAAAAAAGAGAGAGTCACCAAATAAAAGGACAAATCCCACTTGCTTAGAAGACTGGAAGACTCCACAGATGCTGAATCAAAGGAAAAGAAAAATATCAGGTAGGAAACTTCCTTTCCAGAACACCAGTTCTGTACAGCTTGGGAGTTGTTCAGTCAGTGGCCTGCCTCCCTCCCACCAGGGCTGCGAGCTACCCACAGCAGCGAGTTGGAGCCCCACATGTATCCAGGCATGGGGATCCAAGTCCACGGGGACTCAGGGTGGAAAACAAACCACTGAGGTGTGCTCACATAAAAGGGCCCCCAGGAGGGAAAAGGGGAGGGAGGGAGAGGGAAAGAGAGAGAGACGGAGGGAGGGAGGCTGGCAGTTACTGTTGGCTGAACCATCTAAGTGCAAAATGGGCTTTTCTGGAGTGACCCACCTTTCTGGATTGACCCCATCTGGATGCCCAGGGCAGGATGCCCTAAAGGGAAAGAAACCAGAGACAAAAAAGCCTCACAGAGAAAAAAATGGGGGGTGAGGATGTTAAACGAAATAGCTATAAGACAGGAAGGTCTCAGAACTGCTCTCCAAATGTGATCTTGGGCCAAAACTTTTTCCAAGCTACACATTTCTACATTCTTAATGAAGTCAGAGGAAATTTACCTCAAAGCCAACTTTTATGAATGTTACAATTCCATGGGGATACATACCATCATTAAAAAAAAATTTTTTTTTTTTTACTAGAGAAGTTGTAGGTTTATTGAAAAATCATGCAGAAAATACAGTTTCAAGAGTTCCCATATGCTACCCCTCCCCCACAGTTTTCCCTATTATTACCACTTTCCATTAGTGTGGTACCTTTGTTACAATTAATGAAAGAATGTTATTATAATTGTACTATTAACTATAGTCCATAGTTTATATTAGGATTCACTGCTTGTGTTATACAGTCCTATGGATTTTTAAAAAAAATTTTATTCTAGTAACATATACGACCTAAAATTTCATTTTTTAACCACATTCAAATATATAGTTCATATGTATTAATTACATTCACAATGTTGGGCTACCATTACCACAGTCCATTACCTATCCAACACTTATTTTCCACTTTTAAAATAGTAGCCATGCTAGTGTGTGTGAAATGTATCTTATTGTGGTTTTAGATTTGTATTTCTTAATGGCTAATGATGTTGAGCATCTTTTTATGGGCTTTTTGGCCATTTGTATATCTTCTTTGGGGAAATGTCTATTCAAGTCTTTTGCCTATTTTTTATTGGGTTGTCTTTTTGTTGTTGAGTTATAGGATTTATTTATATAGTCTAGATATTAAACCATTATCAGATATGGGGTTTCCAAATATTTCTTCCCATTCTGAAGTTTTACTTTCATGAAGTCCTTTGTGGCACAAAGCTTTACATTATGATCAAGTCCCACTTAGCTATTTTTTCTTTTGTTGCTCATGCTTTTGGTATAAAGTCTAAGAAACCAATGCCTTATACAAGGTCCTAAAGATGCTTCCATTATGTTTTCTTCTAGGAGTTTTGGTTCTTATATTTAGGTCTTTAATCCATTTTGAATTAATTTATGGTGTGAGGTAGGGGTCCAGCTTCATTCTTTTGCATATGTATATCCAGTTTTCCCAGCACCATTTGTTGAAGGTAGTATTCTTTCCCCATTGAATAGACTTGCACTCTTGTCAAAAATCAATTGGCCATAGATGTGAAGGTTTATTTCTTTGTGTGTGTGTGTTTTTTTTAAAGATTTATTTATTATTCCCCACCCCCTTGTTGTTTCACACTCGCTGTCTGCTCTCTGTGTCCATTCACTGTGTGCTCTCTGTGTCTGCTTGTCTTCTCTTTAGGAGGCATTGGGAACCGAAAACAGGACCTCCCATGTGGGAGAGAGGTGCCCAATTGCCCGAGCCACCTCAGCTTCCAGCTTTTTTTTGTTGTGTCTCTCATTGTTTCTCCTCTGTGTCTCTTTGTTGCATCATCTTGTTGTGTCAGCTCGCCATGACTGCCTGTTATGCCAGCTCACTGCCTTGCTTGTTCTCTCTAGGAGGCACAAGGAACCGAACCAGGGATCTCCAGGTGGGGGCTCAATCACTTGAGCCACATTCGCTTCCCTGAAGGTTTATTTCTGAACTCTCACATGTGCTTGTGCCTGTGCCATGCTGTTTTGATACTGCAGTTTTGTAAAACATTTTAAAATCAGGAAGTCTGAGTCTTCCAACTTTGTTCTTTTGCAAGATGTTTTTGGCTATTCAGGGCCCCTTACCCTTCCATATAAAAGCATTTTTTTAAGGTACTGGGGATTTTGGACCCAGGACTGCATATGTGGGAAGCCAGCACTCAACCACTGAGCCACATCGACTTCCCTGAGTTGGTTTTTTCATTTGTTTTGCTTGTTGTTTGTTTTTTTTCAGGAGGCACCAGGAAACAGGACACGAACCTGGGACCTCCCATGTGGGAAGTGGGTGCTTAACCACTTGAGTCACATCTGCTCCTCCTTCCATGTAAATTTGATGATGGGCTTTTCCATTTCTGCAAAGAAAGCTATTGGGATTTTGATTGAGATTGCATTGAATCTATAAATAACTTTGGGTATAACTGACATCTTAACACTATTTAATCTTCCAATCCATGAACATAGAATGTCCTTCCATTTATTTAGGTCATCTTTGATTACTTTTAGCAATGTTTTGTAGTTTTCCCTGTAAAAGACCTTTACATTTTTGGTTAAATTTATTCCTAGATATTAGATTTTAGTTGCTATTGTAAATGGAAATATTTTGTTACCTCTTAGGGTTGTTCATTACTAGAATATAGAACTACTGATTTTTGCATGTTGATTCTGTACAGTGCCTCTTTGCTGAATTTGTTTATTAGCGCTAGAAGCTCCACGGTAGATTTTTTCAGGATTTTGGCCCTGAGCTGTCACTTAACTTTGTATCCAGCTAGCGATGTGACAGAAATTTTCTCAACTGCCAGGAAACAAACAAACCAATGCATAAAACACATTTCACAATCTTTGCAAAATGCCTATGCATTGGCTGGTACTATCCTTCAGAGTTTAGCCCTTCTATCAAGATCAGCGCAAGGCAAATGTGAAGTGCAGGGTCCTCTCTATCTTTTCTGAGCTCAAGTCTTGTCCTGGGCTTGTACTTGTTCATGACCTTAGGAATTCCTCTTTTTACAGGTATTCATATGTTCTCTCTACTCCCTATGAAATAGACTCCCTCCCCCCCAACCCCCCCTTGCGGTGCTGTATTGTATGACTTAAAGAAGGCAATCTTTTGCCCCAGGTGGCTTTGACTTAATTGTTTCTTACATTGCTTTAGCTATGTGCAAGCTACTTCTCCCCACCAGGAAAGTTCTGGGACGGCAACCCTAAGTTGCCTGGTTAAGTCTTTCATGCTGCCACTTGATCGTTTGACACTGACATACAGGTACTCTAGTTTGTGCACAAGGGTTACTCTACTTGCTCAGGAACAGGGCCAGGGGCCCATAGTGGGAGCGCAGGCTAGCTCCATGCTGCACCATAGAGGTGGTAGGGGATGGTTTAGCAAAGGCACCAGGATCTTCTCCTACCATTTTAAAGCTGCATTTTCTTGATTAGATACCCACCCAGTTACTGCAACCCTTTTACTGTTTTCCAGAGTTTTGAGGAAGATGTCTCTGCCAGCTTTTTCTATTTGTTCAAAGATTCTGTGGGGGAATGGTACCCTGGAGCATCTTACACCACCGTCTTGGTCATCTGGAAGCCTACATGCCATCTTTTAAAATTCTAATTGTATAGTAATTTATAATTACAAAAATGTTATATATTTTTTATCATAAGATAATCAAGCAGACATTTTTGTGTGTGTGTTTGATTTCAAAAGTAGAAGTGTCAACATTCTTAAGAAAACAGCAAGGGAGTGGATGTGCCTCAAATGATTGAGTACCTGCTTCCCACATGGGAGGTCTTGGGTTTGGTTTCTGGTGCCTCCTGGAAACAAGGGCAAACAGAAAGGAAAACACAGAAATCCAGGGGAGCCGATGTGGCTCAGTGGTTAAGCGCTGGCTTCCCACATACGAAGTCCCAGGTTCAATCCCTGGTCCTGGTACCTCAAAACAAAAAAAGAGAAAGAAAATGGCAATAAAGCAAATGTAGTTAACTCAGCAATTAGACAGGACTTAGTAGACTCTGGGATTAGCTTAGGAATTGAATTTCCAGGACAATATGCTATTTAAGAATAATTCAGGTCATGGAATTAAAAAAAAAAACAAACCCACAATATATATTGTCATTTTTTTTTTTAAGATTTATTTTTATTTCTCCGCACCCTGCCCACCCCCTTTGTTGTTTGCGCTCGCTATCTGCTCTCTGTGTCTGTTCGTTGCATGCTCATCTTCTTTTTAGGAGGCACCGGGAACCAAACCCGGAACCTCCCATGTGTGAGGGAGGCACCTAATCACTTGAGCCACCTCTGCTCCCACTTGTGTCTCTCATTGTGTTTCTTCGTGGCTCTTCATTACGTCATCTTGTTGTGTCAGCTCAACTGTGCCAGCCCATCATGTCAGCTCGCTGTCTTGCTCATCTTCTTTAGGAGGCACTGGGAACCGAACCTGGGACCTCCCATGTGGTAGGTGGGCACCCAACTGCTTGAGCCACATCTGCTCCCCAGTCATTTCTGTCTCTGCCAGATGCATGAAGATAGAGGATGCTGCTTGTTTCCAGTATTTGAACTGAAAATTGTCCTCCATGAGTATCTCTTATCCACATATGGTGATATTCCAAAAAACTCTATAGAGAAAGAGCCAAAGGGAGTAGGAAAGTAGTTTATCTGCAGAATCAGTGAGCCAATCATTTTTCTTCTAACCATTTCCTTACTCATTCTGAATAGCTCAGTTATTAGGAGAACCTTTAAGAGAAAGGCCATTTTAGAGTAGTGGATACAAGCTGCCTTACAAAAAGCAGGACAGCTTTGGAGAAATAGAGAATGTAATACAGGAAAGTTAGCAGACAAATTATTAGTTTGTAGGACAAATTTGCTCTGGTTTAGACATTACACAATTGTAGTTTGGAGAATTTCATGAGTAGTCTAGTATCTACTGTTCACGTAGAACCATGCCTGATAATGCTATGTGAATATATAAACAATAACATACTTATTTTTCAAGCATTTTTATTGAGATATAATTTACAAATTTACATTTTACCCACACGAAGTATACAACTAACATAGCTATGATAACATATAGGAGTAGAATGTTATTCATAATATGATCTTTATGATTTAACTTTTAAAGTGTAAGGCTGTAATTCTTTGAAATCCTCGTGGTAGGGTTTAAGTGCATGTGGTGCTTTGGAGATATGTACAGCAGAAAAACATGTTCTTAAATCTAACACATTTCTGTGGGTGTGAACCCATTGTAAGTAGAACTTTTTTTTTAAGGAGGTAGCAGAGATTGAACCCAGGACCTCATACATGGGAAGCAGGAGCCCAACCACTGAGCCACATCCACTCCCCAAAATGAGAGTTGGTTTCTTCATTTGTTTTGTTTGTTTGCTTCTTTGTTTATTTCCAGGAGGTACCGGGGCTCGAACCTGGGACCTTGCACATGGGAATCAGATGCTCAACCACTTAAGCTACGTCTCCTCCCCATAAGTAAGACATTTTGATGAGGTTACTTCAGTTAAGGTGTGGCCTACTTCAATCAGGATGGATCTAAATCCTATTACTGGAGTCCTTTATAAGTAGAATGAAATTCAGACAGATAGAGAGAAAGTTATGGGAAGCAAGAAATCAAAAGTTAACAGAACCCAGAAGAGAAAGGAGAAGCCAAGAGAGGCTTCCATTTGAATTACCAAAGATGCTGCCATGTGACAGAAAAGCCAAGGACCAAGGATTGCCAGGAGCCAGCCCCTGAGCACCTTCAGGAAGAAAGCACCACCCTACTCTCACTCTCTCCTTTTTAAAGATTTCTTTCTTTCTTTCTCCCCTAACCTCATTGTTTTGTGCTTGCTGTCTGTTCTCTGTGTGTTGTGTCTGCTAGCACCGCCTTATTGACACCTCAGTTTTGAACTACTCTCAAACCATGATCCAACAAATTCCCATTGTTTATGCCAGCCCACTGCATGGTATTTACTTCAGCAACAAGGAAACTAAAACTGTGTGCTACAGAAATTTACTAGACAATACTATAGCTGCCCAAATAATTATTTTAGCTTTAAACATGCCAAAAATCCTTTATAGTAACTTTGTTTTTACAATATTCTTAAGGAAGCAAGCTAAAGATGTTTAGGTACCCAGAAGTTGAAATGGGGATTATAAAACTCCTAGCTCCTTCTGTTATTTCACGTTATTAATACATGAAGCTATGAGGCTATTTGAAGTTTTAAAGCATAACTGGACAAGCTTTGGAGTGTAGCCAAGGATATAGTGAAAGTTTTATAATGTGTTTCCTTTGTGGCTTTTGGTTATATACATGGGAATAATTTTCATGGTTATATTTTTCAGTATTGGTAATGATTAGGGCTTTACAGGTGATAATCATGCCTTTTTTATTTGCCCAACATTTAGAAACAAATGATAAATAAGATGCAGGACAGATAGAAATAAAAATATCCGCTTTATTACTGATAAAATTGTTTAGAAAACAAGGATTAGGTATATAACCACAAGGGTTTGCCTTGAATCAATATGATTAGATTCAGTGCGAACACTAGAAAACTCAAATGAACAGTGCTTTAAACAAGGGAGAGCCTATTAAAAACCTAGAAGTCCACAGGTGACAGTTCATGACTGGTAAACGTATTCTACAGTACCAGGCACCCAGATTCCTTTCTATCGTGATTTGCTATGTATGGCTTCCTTTCCTGGGATCATCTTGGGGTCTAGGATGGCTGCTCCAGCTTTAGCCATCATGTATACATTCCTTTTGAAAGGAAGATAGAGAGGGAGAAGGGCCAGATGTCTCCACTTAAGGACACACCATTTTTGCTTAATCCCATTAGCTAAAACATAGACACTTGTTTTAAAACTAAGAATTCTATTATAAGAGGAAAGAAAGGATATTGATGGACAACTTGTAGTATCTGCCATATTTGTGACTTAACCTTAGGCAGCAGAGGCAGAGCTAGACAACCACTGGCCTCTCCTATATGGAGGGACAAGCTGCTTACCATAGAGCAGAGACTTACCTATAGGATAAGCTGCTTGCCAGAGGGGGAACCTAGAAAGGGCTGAGTCACACACATTTGGTTCCTTCTCATTTTCACCCACTGACAGAGGCCAGGCATGTTTCTCCTAACTGATGTTTGGCTTTTCTATGGGTGGTACAGCGAACTGTCATAAGGCAGAAAAGCAGTACATGATTTGGCACCACAGTAACAAGGTTTTCGTAGTTTCCCTTTATCTAGTCTTTCTTTGTCTTCACTGTCCATTAGATTAAGAAATCTTCCTGAATAGTCATAAGAGAGTTCTTCTTCTGGCAAAATGTCTCTGGCTGCAAAAAGTGCTAACTTAGGTACCATGGAGTCAATTCGGACAGGAATCATCAATAGGTTTGGTTCACAAGAATGGTTAAGGAATCTTCCAATATTTCCTCTATAAGTAGGGTCAACAAATGTTTCCATTACCTGTCCATTATACACATGTTCCCTAATGGCTATAATATAATTTGAGTCATATATTGTTTGTAATTGAATTCTTCTTTGTACTTCAGAAAATCCTAAAACCTCACCAGCATATTCACATACAAACCTTCCTCTTGGTATAAATTCCAAAGTACGAAGCCCCCAGCCTTTTTTATCCGTCTTGAACACCTGGAGGTGGAACTGCAGACCCCTCTGGACCACTCTGTTTTTGCACTGGTCACTGCACTGGCACAGGATGTTGCATTCAAAAACTGGTTGGGTATACTTGGCTTCTAATCCTATATCTCTGAGGCAGGAATTATCATCGTAGTTCTCTTTATGATGGAGACAGGTGCAAGTACCAGGCAGGCAGGCAGTTTTGAGACAAAGGCATCCGGGAAAAGATATCTGAGTGGGATCCATGTCTGCTCCAGGCCCGATGACATGATCAGGAGTATACTACAAAGAACAGAAACACTGGACATCAGCACAGCATGACCTGTACTTCAGATCTATTTCAAGCAGCTTTTGGCTGAGACAATCCCTAATTCCAACATGTATAAAAACAAAGCAAAACTGAAAAAAAAATACAATATATTAAAACTATTGTCTGAAAAGATATCTCCCCAATTAAAAAAAAATAAGATTAATTTTTAGATGTAAAATCTGTGGCCTTATTTTAGGTAGAAGGACAACAATAGGAAAATGTTGTTTTTGGTCATTTTTGCTTATCAGAAATTGAAAGCTTTGTAACCCATTATGTTTCCCTCTTAGCTTTGTATGCTAGAAAAATCAGGGATGAACATTGTGTTTGACTGCAATTGTTTTATCCTTGGTGTTGGGGACGATCAAGGCGCGCCTAAAGCCCTTAGCAACTCGCGCCTAAAGCCCTTAGCAACCCGCTCCGAAAGCCCTAACCCCTCCCTAACAACGGTGATCTCCAATCATAGACCGCCACCTCTCCTTACCCACTGTCCCTCCCCTTCCCAAGAGTATATATGCTTTGTTCTTACAATAAAATTTTGCAGCTTGACCCCAAGGCTCACCGTCTCGCTGTCATTCCTCGTGTCTCTTGTCCCACCATTCTTCCTTAGCGAGTCTCCAAGCCCTCGTTAACGTCCCGCGGGTCAGGACGCACACACCTTGGCTTTTTTTAGTCTTTCCAGGAGGTACCGGGGATTGAACCCAGGACCTTGTACTTGTGAAGATGGTGCTCAACTACTAAGCTCCACCTGCTCCCCTTATCCTTGGCTTTTGATCTCTTTTACCTTTATTTGGTAACACACATAAATATTGCATATTTTGATTGTAGGTCAATTTTTTGGTGAGAGTCTTGCATTGTTTCTTCAAGAATTGTTTTTATCTGAACATTACCTAAATCTTTAAACATTTCCTGATATTATAAAAAGATACTATTACTTAAGAGTTCCACTTGAATTTTCACAATGTTAAAAACCAAGCATTTGACAAAAAATTGCAGAGAAAATTCCAAGAATGGTACTTGTTACTGGATATTTTAGATTTATTGTTATTTCTTATGCAAAAATTCTGTTATTATTAAATGATAACGGATAGTACGAAAAGATTTCTCAGCCTTTTAAATGTACCCATGTATTCCAAGATAACATTTACAAAATGTTATGGGAAAAGAAGAAAGTCCTAAGTCTGAAATGGTTAATCTCTATGTGATGCCTGACCTGATTATTTCTTCACTGGCATAATGAAGCATGTTTCCACACTCTTAATATTAACGTATCTCTCAGAGCCCAGCATATTTCTTCACCTATGTTATAATCCCTGATCATGAGGAACCTAATTCATTTATTTATACCCACCTTTTTCTAAAAAGGATTTAATGTACCTTACAAGGAGGCAAGATAAATGAAAAATAGGTAAGAAAAGTGAGGCAAAGGGAAAGAAAGAGCAAGCCCGTCCAGTGAGCTTAGACACACAAAGTGTGTAGCAGGAGTAGACTGGGTGTGTGGTTCAGCCTGAGAACAGCAGTACAAAGAAGGAAATATGATTAGATGTATGTTTTTCACTATCCCTAAAGAACAGTCTCACTGTTTAGGACAAGCATAGACTCTTTCCAGTATGGAGACTGGAGAGGAATTTCACCAGTGTCCTTCCAAACCATTCTCTTCCAGGAGGCAGTTCCATGGGTTGTTTCTCATTCTGCCCTCAGTAAAGGCTGCTGGCATGCTACGACAGCACCATTTGCAAAGAGCAGTCCTGCAAGAGACCAGCTGCATGGCCTTAATTTAGGCAAAGATTTTAGAGTATCCAGAGGAATGTCTGAACAGCGTATCTTTCAATCAATCCTCCATGAATACTCTCTCTCTCAGCCAAGCTTTAGAAACATATTGAGTGGCATGTTGTTATAGTCCCCGTGGAGGCCTCTGTGGAGCTATGTAGTTAAGTGCAAAGCCCTATACTTTAAAAATCGCTGAGCTGGGGGGAAGAACTGACACCCTCTTGTGAAAAATGAGGAACATGATGAGTGGGAGTACCTGTGGGGGAAGCCAACATTCTGCTTGAAAAGTGATTTGGGGGTGGAGAGTGGAAATAGTTTCTGTTTGTGTCTTTTCTTACAGCTTTAGGTTAGCAGAGATGTCCTAAAGGGATAAAGGATGGCTTAAAAAGAGATGCCCTATCAGTCAAATTCATAGACTGCTGTCTTATACAGAACCTACTTGCAGCTTTTAAATGATTCAAAGTTGAGAAGTAAACGGTTACGGAGACATTTTAAGCAGTCCTTGTAAAATGAAGATTTTACTATCCCTTTGTTAAACTTTTCATGAAGAATTCTTTTAAAACTAATGTGTTCTTAAAAGTTCTCATTTTTTTAAAGTACTATATAAATCGCTAAACTCTACAGTGATTTCTCTTTTTTTTTTTCCCCCATAGAAAACTCCTTTGAAAGCCAGGTCTGACTTACTGCAGTGTGCTAATCAGGATAGCATCTCATTCCTTGTTGAACTGATTTATATATAGATAGATCTGCTTATTTTTACTTATACATTTAAAATAAAGATTTTGGAGAATCTAGTGACATTTTTAAATTCTGCAATTTAAACTTGATACATCTAAGATCCTTTAGGGACTTAGATTTCAAATGGTAGCTAATCCCAAATAAGCTGCAGACATCCAAAGGTTCTACTAGAGACTTCTGGATAAATTTCCTGTTTAAAGAAAATATTTTCTCCCTTATGGCTAAAATCACTGACCTTGATAGTAATAATCATTGCAAATCATTTTAACTCCATGTGCCTCCATTTTCTCCTCCATAAAAGGTCAGTAAAATACTACTCCAGAAAGATATTTTGCCTGGCTTAGAAGAATGACTTTATTAAAGAATAATCTTTTGAAAACCTTAGTCTAACATATGATTCTGTAATTATTCATCTTTTTAATGATCCATTGAAAGTTATTTTTTCTTTTCAGAAATAATTTGATGCCATTGACCGGGAATTCTATTCAAGTATTTGTATGTCATGCAAACTGTTAAAACTTTGAGTATCTCAAAGATTATGGAAAGCATGCCAGAAACTGGCAGTCAGTTAACCTGAAGTTAAATGCCCCCAATTTGTAGTAAAGTAGTTTGTACCCTACTTTCTGGTACAAAATCAGAGATCAGACTGATACGAACAGGTGTTACCTTAAGGGTTATTTGTGCCTGCCAGAAGCCAAGGAAAGATTGAAACGTGGGAGACTGAGTGTATTAGTCAGCCAGAGGGGTGCTGATGCAAAGTACCAGAAATCTGTTGGCTTTTATAAATGGTATTTATTTGGGGTAAATGCTTATAGTTACAAGGCTTTAAAGAGTCCACCTCAAGGTACCATAAAAGGTACTTTCTCACCAAAGTCAGCTGCCATGTGGTGAAGCAAGATGGTGGGCAATCTCTGCCTGGTCTCGCCTTCCTTCTTCCTCTTAAGGCTCCATGGTCCCAGCTTCTTCCAATCTCATCTGTAGGCTGGCATAGGGGTCATTTCTTTCTGGGCCTTCTCAGCTGCTCTGTTCTCTTCAGCTGCAAACTATCAGGCGAATGGCTCATCTCTCTTCCTGGGCCGCAGGGTCAAAGCTCTCTCCTCTTCCATGTGTCTTCTTGAGTAAGTATCTGTTTATATTAGCCCACCAAGGGGGTGGGGACTCAACCCTCAGGCACTCCTTACTGAGGTGGTTGAATCAAAGCCCTAATCTTAACAGATAATTTAATCAAAGACATCTTAGGTGAATCTAATACAATCAAAGGGGATCACACCCAGAGGAACAGAACAGTTTACAAACATAATCCTTTTCTTTTTGGGGGTTCACAAAAATAGTCTCAAACTTCCACACTGACCATAGCAGACATATATTTGTACCTACCCAGCATCAATTACTCTTTCTTCTGATAACAGCACCATAATTCTTCCCAGGAAAACTCCCCCACTCTCAGCCTCAGTGGTTTAGATGGGGGTCCAGGATAGGCAGGGACCTAGACCTGGCTAATCTGAACATCACACTTTCCTGTCAACAGCATTGGTTCATGGATGGTACATGACCTAAGCCAGGCCAATGAAATACAGTTCTGGGACTTCTGTTGAAATAACCGGGGAAGAGGAATTCTCTTGCCACTGGGTTGTTAAGCCAGTAGCATGTATGTGTAGCATTCCCAGATGATACCACATAGATAAGACCTAATGAGTGTGTCTTATTGAGTGTGTAGCCAACCACAAGAAAGGGCAGCAGAAGTGTGGATGGTGGTGGGGAGAAATACCTGATGACATTGTTTGAATGCTCCAGACATGCCTATAGTTACCACTCCTGGACTTTTCTGTTATTTGAGGCAGTTTCTTCCCTTTTTGCTTGAGCCGGTTTGTGTTGTATTTATCTATCTTATAAACCAAGTGTTGAGTTCTGACTGATACATCCAGGGTAGAAGTTGAGAAAGAATGGCTCCAGTGAAAGGCTGGAAAGTTTAGTCAAAGATGTAAATGGCCAATAAGCAATGGGGTCTCCAACTGGGAAGTGAGACTAGAGCAAAGTATGCAGGAGGTCAGATAGGATAGGTCTGCTACTGTGCCCTGGAACACTGGGCAAGCAGTGGACAGCTTCTTATGCAAAATGTGGAATGTCCTAAAGGAGAAACATACAGTGCTAAGCTTTGAGTTAGCTAGTATAAAATAAGGATAATGTCTGTATTTGGTGTAATTATCATGAAAATTAAATGAAATAACACTATATTCAGTGCCAGGTGTTTTGCAGTTTTAAAAATATTAGCTTCATTCAGTTCTTTGAGATATTATGTCTAGATCTTATATTTTTAAAATGTATTTATAGAAAATTACTTAATCTCTTTAAGTATTTCCTTATCTATCTATTTATCTATCTATTTTATAGGTTGCTGTGATGGAAAAAAATGAGGGAATGCATTTTAAAAAGTTTACTCCAGTGATTGGCATAAAAGTATTTAATAAAAATTATGCAGGAAGCATGGTAGGATTATGAAGAAAACAGGTTCTTGAGTTAGACTTCCCAGGCTGAAATATACTCAAACCAAAACTGCATCTGGAAAACCAACTGCTATTCTCCATTTCTTATTGAACTTGGGGAGGGGGAATCCAATAGCTGACCCAGCCCAGACTTCTTTCACTCATCAACAAATATTGCCTTACCATCTATTATAGTCAGGTGATGGGATTTAAAAACAACCAGCCAAGAAGGACATGGAGAAACGTTTTTTTCTTTTTTTAAATCATATTTTTGTCATAATAGAAGTTTTACTTTTTCCTGGTATATATCAAAGTACAGAGATGGTCATGCAAGAGTGAGGAATAAATGCAAAATGATCAATACAAAATGCACTAGAAGCCAGATCCCAAGAGAGATTTTTAAATAAATCATGGTTACCCAGGAAACCAAAATGGAAACAGGAGATAGCATCTTGTTAAGGATGGAATCATGTCCCCCACAAAGATATGTTCAAGTCCTAACCCCTGGTTCTGTGGGCATGAACTCATTTGTAAACAGGATCTTCAAAATTCCTATTAAGATGAGGCCAAACTGAATCGGGGTGGGCCTTAATCTAATATGACCAGAATCCTTATAAGCAAAGGAAATTTGGACATAGTAGGAGGATTAGGAGACAGGAGAGAGACAGCCATGTGAAGGAGGCAGAGATTGAGGTATGGATTGATGGCAAGCCACCACAAGAATGCTACAGACTTCAGAGGAAGCATGATCCTACCAACACCTTGATTTTGGACTTCTCCCAAACTCTGAGACAATAATTTCCTATGGTTTAAGCCAGCCAGTCTTTGGTACTTTGTTAGAGAAGCCTGGTAAACTAGGGCACATGTTGAAGAGCAAGTATTCTTTCTTGGCTACTCTCATCAACAATTTCTCCCTTCTCTGGATTAGACCTGCACTTATTGTTAATAGTACGAACTATGGGACCTAGATGGCATGGTCTGTAGGACTCTAGATGTGTTAAATGTGTTGGTCTTCTCTTTCAAACAAATATGTATCTCAAGGAAAAGGAAGGTCACATGGCTTGTGCTGTGTGGTGTGGTAGAATTCCTATCCATAGTCTCTAGACACAGAGCAGGTGCTCAGAAAGAATTTTTTGATTGCTTGATAACAACCCTTGATAAACTTTGTTTAGAAGTTTGACTTTTCTGAGTCACATTCTATACTAAAAACCCCAGAAACTGAATGATAACACTGTATAATATTCTGGGCTTAAAACCTGAGACTTGATTCTAAAGTGCTGTGAAAATATTCATTCCTTTTTTGGTTCTTTTGAAACACAGCTACAAGAATCTTTGTTCTTGGCCTCTAGCCCTATGAGTGTGCTTTTGCTCCAAGAAGCTACTTGGAGACTGTGTGCCAGATAATTCTCGTCAAGGCCCAGTTAAGATCTTAAAAATTATGTTTGAAACTGGTTTCAGATACCTGAAAAATTATTAGATCCAATTCTTTGCTCAAGAGAATCAATTAGTTTATTTTCTACTTAACTTTCAACACTGATGGCATTATAATATGCTTGTTTCCAATCTGGGCATTTGAATATCCTTTTTGGCTTTTCACATAGTACACCAAAGCAAACTAGGTACAAAGTTATTTTTACATTGAGTTTTTCATGCCATAATTCTTATCTGGGCACATACATGTTATCTTAGTTTACCGGGGGTACTATATGAAATACCATATCTTGGTTGGCTTAAACAACAGAAATTTATTGCCTCACAGTTTTGGAGGCTAGAAGTCCAAAATCAAGGTGTCGGCAGGCCATGCTTTCTCTGAAGTTTGTATATTTTGGTAGTGGCAGCTTGCCATCAATCTATGCCTACCTCACATGGTCGTTTGTCTCCTTCTGTCTCCCTCTACTGTGTTCAAATTTCCTTTGTTTATCAGTACCCTAGTCATTGGGTTAAGGCCCACCCTGATTCTGTTTGTCCTCACCTTAATTAATGACATCTTCAAAAACCTTATTTAAAGGGAGCTGATGTAGCTCAGTGGTTGAGCACCTGCTTCCCATGTACAAGGTCCTGAGTTCAATCTTTGGTACCTCCTAAAAAAAAAAAAACAAACAAACAAAAAACTCCTGACGGACACAGGCCATCATGTATTCTGTGATAACCTATAAAATTGTGCGGGGCAGAGTGTAAACTATAATGTAAACTATAGTCCGAGGTTGGTAGTAATGCTTCAATGTGTTCATCAATTGTAACAAATGTACCACACTAATGAAAGATGTTGTTAATATGGAAAAGTGTGGGAAGAGGAGGGGTGAGGCATATGGGAATCCCCTATACTTTTTATGTAACATTTATGTAATCTAAAGATTCTTTAAAGGGAAGCGGCTGTGGCTCAATCAGTAGGGCTCCCGTTTACCATATGGGAGGCCCTGGGTTCGGTTCCCGGGGCCTCCTGGTGAAGGCAAGCCCGCCTGCACGGCGTGGTTAGCTGACCCAGCGAGCACAAGCAGCAAGGGGGGGATAAATGAATAAATAAATAAAATCTTAAAAAAAAAAAAAAAAAGATTCTTTAAAAATAAAAATAATAGGGAAGCGGCTGTGGCTCAATCAGTGGGGCTCCCGTTTGCCATATGGGAGGCCCCGGGTTCGGTTCCCGGGGCCTCCTGGTGAGGGCGGGCCCGCCCGCGCAGCGTGGTTGGCTAGCCCGGCGAGCACAAGCAGCAAGGGGGGATAAATGAATAAATAAATAAAATCTTAAAAAAAAAAAATAATAATAATAATAAGTCAATGGAAAAAAACAAAACAAAACCCTATTTAAAAATGGATTTACACAGGACTGGGGATTAGGGCTTAAACATGTCTTTGTGGGAGACATGATTCAATCCATAACACATATATAGGCAGAGTTTGGGGCAAGCAGGCTGTTTTTACCTTTTATAAGACTAGTTTTTATGCTGCATGAATACATGGAGGACAACTAGTTGAAGACACTTTTAGTCTTGTCATTGAAATGTTTCAAGTATGTTTAATCTTCTTGATAAGACAACCAGTTTATAAGCTCCTTGAGGAAGGGATCCTATCTTCTTTTTGTAGCTCTAACTCTCCACAGAGCTGTGCATATAGTCAGGTAGCTAGAACACTGCAGGACTGAGTCTTAGTCTTCTCATTTTTATTTATGCCTGTCAATGGGAGGCATGAGGACCAATCACAAAGCTTCCTCTTTTCCCCTTTTCACAGCAATTCTGTGCTTTCTATTTCCTCCCCTAAGCTCAAGGGCAGGGATTGTGTGTCTTCACTATTTTATCTTCTGGGCCTAGCCTAACACGGTGCTTGGCACAAGACAGACACTCAAATTTTTGCTGAAAAATGATATATTAGTGTTTTTGATCTGACATTCAGCAATGATTGGTCTTAAATAAGCTTTCAGTTACCAGTGTTTAATATGGTACCAGCCAACCCTATTATTAACCATAAACTACCCAAGGCAGTTTGAGAAATAACACTTGACATTAATACCTGCTCTACTCTTTGAAAACCGTACTGACTCTATTATCTCATTCGAGCTTCACAACAATCCTAGGAAGAAGGGAGGGCAAAAAGTATTGAATATTGATTATAGATGGGAAAAGGGATAAGAATTTTTAAATTATCATTAACTCAGTCTCTGATTGAGTAGTCAAGATGGCTGAACCCTAAACCTAGCTCTCCAATCTCCAAGTCCAGTGCTCTTTCTTTTTAGGTCAAGAGGTGAGAACGCTGGGGTCGGATGTGGCTTAACTGGTTGGGCGTCCGTCTCCCATAGGAGGGACCCGGGTTTGATACCCGGGACCTCCCGGTAAAAAAAAAAAAAAAGAAAAAAAAAAAAGTGGTGAGAACGCTACAGCAGAAAGGGCTTTGAGGTATTAACAGCAGTGAACATTTGTTGAGCTTATAGTGAACTAGGTACTGGATTTTAATTCTAAAAACAATCCAGGAAAGAGGTAATATTATTTTAATTGTGCAGAGGAGGAATCCAAAGCGAATTTATTTGGAGGGAGGGAGATATTAAGTGGGAGACCTCAAATAAATTTGACACTTGTGCTAAATTCTTAACCATTTACTACGCCGAGATCTGTTAAAAGTTCCCACGCTTTAGCTCGCAGGTGAGACACCTAAAACCAGAGAAGCACGTGATTTTCCCTGAGCCCTTCTGTGAGCTCAGGGGTCAGAACCAGGTCAAGAACCAGGACAAGATGCCAGGTTTCCAGGGGTCTTCCCAAGCAACTTACGAAGCCTCTGGCTTTGCCCTTCGGGGACAAAAAGGGTAATTCCTCTGTTCAGCTCACACGACCACTTAACAGAAAAGAGCCGAAGCCTGTGCATTTTGGTGCTATTCCCGCGACCAACTAGCAGTGCAAGGGGCTAAGAGGGCCGGGACTTGGAGCCAGTCAGGAGTAGGAACCACCCCCAAAAATGTACGAGCACGTGGGTAGCTGCGCGCGCAGCTCTCCTGGCCGCCTAGCCTCGCCCCAACCCGAACGAGGTCGGCCCGCCCCCAAGGGTCGCACGCAGCCCTCGGGCGACCTTGCCCTGTCCCCTACCTGGAAAGGCGCGGGCTCGGACCTCGGGGGCCACGCGCTCACAGGCAAGTTCTCCAGACCCCGCGCGACATCCGCCTGCTCAGTCTGGGCCTCGGGCTCCTCAGTCGTTTCCATTCCGAGAGGCCGCTTCTCCTCCACAGCTTCCGCAAACATTTCTCTCCCTGAGACTGCCTACCACTCTCACAATCTCCGGCTTTGCCGAATGTGCTGGGAGTTGTGGGTCCCACGGCCCCCTTAGCCTCATGGGAGTTGTAGTTTTTTTTGTTCTGCGTAGGCGTGGTCGGTGACTTTTTGGTTTGGCTTCTCCTTTGTTTTGTGCCTGATGTACACACAGATAATTACTAAACCACATAAGATATGAACAAAGCTTTGCAAACACTTGGAATTTTGGAAACATTTTTTGGGGGAAGAGTTTCAGAAAGATTTGTATTATTTCTTCTTTGAATGATAAAATTCACCAAGTGAGGCCATCTAATCTTGGACTATTCTTTGTTGGGAGGTATTTTTATTTATTTATTTATTTTATTTTATTTTATTTTTACAATTATCCTAATGTTACCTTTATTGTTAGGAGGTTTTGATAAAGGGTTTAATCCCTCTATTTGCTATTGGTTTTCTAAGGTCTTCTATTTCTTCTTGGTTTAGTTTAGGTAATTTTTGTGTTTCTAGAAATGTGTCATTTCATCTAGGTTATCTAATTTGTTGGCCTATAATTTGTTCATACTATCCTCTTACAACCCTTTTTATTCCTCTGGGGTACATAGTAATGCACCCCTTTCCTTTCTGATTTAGTTATTGACATCCTTCTCTTGCTCTCATTTTCTATCTAGCTAAAGGTTTGTCAATATTACTGATTTTTCCAACGGACCAACCTTTTTGTTGATTCTCTCAATTGTTTTGTTTAGTCTCTATTTCATATATCTCTGCTCTAATCTTTGTTATTTCCTTCCTCTATTTGGTTTGGGTTTAGTTTGTCTAGTTCTTCCTGGTATGAGGTTAGGTCACTGATTTGAGATCTTGTTATTTTCAGTGTAAGCATTTAGAACTATAAATTTCCCTCTCAGCACTGCCTTTGCTGCAGCCCATAAATTTTTTATGCTGTTTCATTTGTCTCAAGATATATCCTAATTTCCCTTGTGATTTCTTCTTTATTCCATTGGTTGTTTAAGAATTTATTGTTTAATTTCCACATATTTGTTAAATTTTCATTTCTCCCTTTCTTACTGATTTCTAGCTTCATTCCATTGTGATTGGAGAAGTTACATTGTGTCATTTCAATCTTTTTTTTAAAAGATTTATTTTATTTATTTATTTCTCCCCACCCACTTGTTGTTTGCACTTGCTGTGTCTGTTCGTCTTCTTTGTTTCTTTAGGAGGCACCGGGAACCCAACCCGGTACCTCTGATGTGGGAAGGAGGTGCCTAATCGCTTGAGACACCTCCATTCCCTGCTTTGTTGTACCTCTCATTATGTTTTTCTTCTTGTGTCTCTTGTTGCATCAGCTTGCTGTTCCTGCTCCTCGCGCCAGCTTGCTGCCTTCTTTAGGAGGCATGGGGAACCGAACCAGGGACCTCCCATGTGGTAGGCAGGAGCCCAATCACTTGAGCCACATTTGCTTCATTTATGGCCATCTTAGAGAATGATCTATGTGCACCAGAAAAGAATGTGTATTCTGCTGTTGATTGGTGAATGTTCTATTTATGTCTGTTAGGTATAGTTTGTTTATAGTATCTTTCCTTCTTTTCCTTATTTTTCTTATTGATATTCTGTCTTGATGTTCTATCCATTATTTAAAGTGGTGTATTGAAGTCTCCTAATATTAATGTAGTACCGTCTATTTCTCCCTTCAAATCTGTCAATACTGCTTCATATATTTTGGGCTTCTGCTGTTAGGTACATATTAATTTTTAATAGTTATATTTTCTTGTTGAATTGACACTTTTATTAGTATATATAGTGTCTTCCTTTGTCTTTCATACTAGATTTTGACTTAAAGTCTGTTTTCTCTGATATTAGTATACCCAACCCAACTCTTTTTTGGTTAGTATTTGCATAAAATATATATATTTTTCACTTTCAGTCTATTATATCTCTGAATTTAAGGTGAGTCTCTTATAAACAGTATATATATATATATATACACACACACACACACACACATACTTAAAAAAAAAATCCATTCTGCTTACCTCTGCCTTTTGACAGGAGAGTTTAATCCATTTACATTTTTTTCTTTTTTAAAAATTAATTTTTTATTAGAGAATTTTTAGGTTTACAGAAAAATCATGTATATTTTTATGCAGAGTTCCTATATACTGCACTATTATTAATGCCTTGCTTTAGTGTGGTACATCTGTTATAGTTCATGAGAACATTTTCATAATTGTACTTTTAACTATAGTCCATTGTTTACTGTAGGGTTCACTGTTAAAGTAACTACTGCTAATGCAGAACTTTCTTCTGCCATTTTGCTGTTTTTATTTTTTTTGTAAGTCGTATATCTTTTTCCCTTGATTCTTCCATTATTGCCTACTTTCACATTTATTTTATCTTTTGTAATGAACCATCTTGAGTCCCATCTCATTTCCTTTTATGTATATTTTTCAGATATATTATTTGTGGTTACCATTGGGCCTGAATTTAACATGCTAAATCTATAACAATCTCATTTGATTTTCTGCCAGTTTAACTTCAATAACTTACACAAACTATGTTCTTTTTTTTTTATCGGGAGGTCCCGGGGATTGAACCTGGGTCCCTCCATATGGGAAACGGACGCCCCACCATTTGAGCCACATCCGTCCCCCACAAACTATGTTCTTATACTCCCCGATTCCCCCACCTTTGTGCTGTTTTTGTCACAAATTATATCTTTATACATAGCATGTCTCAAACCATAGATTTATCATTACTGTTTATGCAGTTGCATTTTAGATCCTGTAAGAACTAAAAAGTAGAGTTTACATACCAAAAATACAATACATTTTATGAGCATGGGCAACACTGTCGAACAAGTGTTGAGTTATTCTTAGGTGCCAGGCACTGTGTAAACACTTATGTGTATTAATTACTTTAATTCCCATAATGTACTTGAACACCCGCCGGGGCATCATTATAGATTCAGTGAAATGTTCATGCTCATAGGATTTTAAGAGACCACAGTTGGCATTAGGTTCACTCAGAAGGTTATAGTACAAGACTCACAGCCTGCAAGCTTCCATCTTTGACCCCCAGATGATGACTCAAATGCAAGGGGAAGTGATCCTCATTGATAGGGTGTGGGAGCTTCTTGAATTAGTAGCCTTATATCCCATAGGAGCCATAGGCAAGACTCTGTTTCCTTGGAAAAGTCTGCCCATTCGTAAGAGTCACCACACTTAGGGAAACCGAAAACTTTAGTGTCCATATTTATAGTCTCCCAGTCCAAGTGTAATTTACCACCTCAGGGTCATTTTTACCATAAGGAGCAGATAGCTAGGGTAACACAGCTATACCACTAACTGAAGATTATATTAGGGTTTTATTAATTTTTTACCCACAGTGCTCTTAGCCCTTTTTATGGATGAAGAAACAGGCAAAGAGAGGCACCCTTGTTTCCTTATCTATAAGATAGGGACAGTAATACTTCCTAGGGCTACTGTGAATTTGGAATGAGATAAAATTTTGTAGGACAAGTAAACTCTTACTAAATATTAGTATTTGCAATTGGGATAATTTTCATTTGAAAATTTAAAATTTTCATTATTTTCAAAATGTAAAATATTTACAGAAAGTCATAATTTCTTGTGAGTGGAAGAGGTGAAAATCAGCTCCCTTCATCATTCTGCCTTTTAGATAGCATGACAATCTTTACTCCTCTTTGTTCTCATATATTTCTTCACTGAGTTGTCACATATTAGTATTGTGTGAATGTCTGTCATGACTGGGGTCTTACTGACTTCTCTGCTTCTCTTAGTCCTCATTTCTGCTTTTAAAAAAGTGATTTTAAATCTCATTTTGGGATTTGATTTTGATGTATGTGTTGCTTTGTTCAGGTACTTAAAATTCATTTGCTAATAGAAAAGTGTTTCCTGCAGAAATAAAGTTTAGAGAAAATTCATAATTTTGAGGCATTCAAACCCAAAGGCTATTTGCCATACATCTCGAAGAGTGGATAAGATTTAGGAAGATTTGAAAAGGGCATTCCAGGCAGAAAGGCACAGCAATGGCAAAAGAATAAATAGAAAGGTGTGTGTAGGAAGGGTAATTTCAGATGGGCAGCCGATAAAGTTCATTTCATTTTTCAGGAATTATGAATAATAGGGGAATTTTGCAAATATTCAGAGTGTATAACTGTTCTTCAGTTTGAGAAAAGTTTCTGTACATTGATTATATACATTGTGCTGTGTTTACCACTTTGGAGGAGTGTACGCCAGAAGACATGGAGTCCTAGGAGAACTTGCAATCTAGCAATCAAATAACTACATAGACAGAGAAAGTAATAAGAATTATAAGAATGTTATAAAGAAAGAATTATGGGAGCAGGGAGAAGAAACACTCATATTTGTAAACTGTTAATTCTTTCTTGGTAGTGCTGTCTGCTCCTTTGGAAAAATGTCTCAGGATCTATTTTATTTTATTTTCAGAAACTACCAGTGTTGGTGCTTCCAGAATAAGAGATTCAGTTCATGTCAGCTCTTCAGTTTAATTTTTTTTTATGTTGCTGGCAAAGGATCCGAAAGTATTTTATAGAGTGTGAGATTAAATAATGAGAAGATGTTCGCAGGCTGATCTAACCAATTCTCAGAATGCCAAGCAGTCAGTCTTTCATCTTTTCCAGGTCTGAAAACTTATCTTATTTTCTCTAGACACCTGCTCTTCTCACTGATCAGGAGCCTGGATCTTCAAGATTTGTTCTTAAAACCATTATAGCTAGAGGGTGAAAATGTATCCTGGAAATTAATGAGTTGCCTATATTGACTGCTGTAAATGTGTCTTGGACCTGAAGATTACATTGATGATTCAATTTCTTCTGGCTTTTTCACTGACAGTAGACAAACCGATCTGATCAGTAATAAAGAAAAAAATAAAGAAAAAATAATGCAAAAGACTAAAGCTCTAATATTCTATAGGTTCATTTATCTGTAGGCTAAATTAGGCAGCATGACTTAGTGACTTTTTTTTTTAAGCAAAAGTGGCAGTTAATTAAGAGGTGTTTCCTTATGCTTTTTGCCAGTATTTTAATGATCTGCATGATTTTGTATTCAGAAGTCTTTCTTTCATCAAAATCTCACTAGCATTATCTGAGCTTAATCTCTTGGGGTGTATTTTATAGCCAGTGATGAGAGGCCTGAAGTTAGGAAAAATTAGATATTTGTTGGTGTCAGTGGTACCAGAAATCAAATAGTTTGGGACATCTAAGCTTTCCAATAACTCCAACAACTAGAGATTAAGTGGGCACAATAGAAGCAGTGGATCCTCTCATCAAATAAGATTGTGTAAATGAAATAATTTTCAAGAGAACAAGGCTTAGTAGTTGATACTTTGGGAGTTTCCATCCAACTTCTTGACAATTTGCTTTCTGAAAACATCCCAGCCTCCAGTCCATCCCATGTTTATATTACACAACCCCTAAGCCTAGGCTCAGGCTTTTGGCCTCTGGGTACACACCTGATTCAGGGTAGGCCAATCAGATTCTCTTGATGAGAAGTTGAGACCAAAAAACAACTAAACCTGTATTTATAATTTGGGAGCTGGCTGATAGCTTTATTCTGTTGTATCAATGGAGAAGCAGAGGAAAGTTGGCCTTCCAAGAGAAGAATGGAGTGGGAAGTGACAAGGAGACAGAATTTCTTGGATCCTGACAACTGTCCATTTCTGGTTCCAGTCCCTTCTTGATTCCCATGATATACCTGTATTCTTCTAACACATTTTTTCCTTTGGGTTTAGGTTAAGTCACAGTGGTTTATGTTACTTCAAAGAATTCTGATCAGTGCAAGATACTGTGCACATATATAATGACATTATTACCATTATTGTTACTTGAAAGGGTGGGTTGGATAATCAGCTACTATTCTGACAGAAGTTAGTTGATGTCTATGAATTTTTGTTCATTTTAAATTTGGCAGGCTAATTTTATTTTATTTTTTAGCACTTTGCCTTTCTGATGTATCATGAATGCCCCCTCCCAATTGATATGAATAGAATTGAACATCAAAAAGTACTTAAAAATTATGAAATTTCTCTCTAGTAGAAAGGCTAATAATACAGTAATAATAGCTAGCATTTATATAGTACATATTATATAGTACTTAATATGTGCCTGGTATTGTTAAAGCAAAATATACAGTAAATTAGACATAGAAAAAATATAGCTTCTGGATTATTTTGCAATAAGAAAAAAATGTGACAATTGATCAAGAGTTATATTTTACAAAATTATAATCTAATGTTAGTTATACTTTCCAAAGGACAATAGTTTATACTTTTATGTTTAGAATGCTAGCAAATGTATGTTTTCAGCAGAATAAAAAGACACCTGCATATTGTCCTATATTTTTTTCATTGCATTGTAGTTTAATGAAATACATAATTTTCCTTTGGTGATATGACAAAAAGAAACAAAGATAAAATCAGAATAAGAATATTGTTAGTGTGTGTATTCTGCTGTAAAATACATATCCAGGATTTATGATTATAAAATAATGAGTCACAATGGGATAGTGTGATAATAGGTAAAGAGGTAAAAGAAGAGAATTATGTATTTATTGAACCTGAAATGTCTCCGGCAAGGAGTTAATTTCACTCATCAAACACATAGGAACAAAGTTATTACCAGGTGTATTCAAATACTGTTATCAAGGCTCTGAGAACAGACTTGCTTTGTTTGCAGCTTGGCCATGAAAGGCAGGCTTGGGCTAATGTTCACACATTTTCATTTTAACTTGGGAAGGAAGCTTGCATACGGTTACCTAGAACAGGGGTTCTTAATCAGGGAGTCCGTGAGCTTGAATTGAAAAAAATCAACTTATTATCTTTATTTTCTCTGACCTGTAACTGAAATTTAGCATTTCCTTCACTTATGAATGTATGCCATAAATTACAGTAGTAGTCATTTCATATCACTTTACAATTTTTGCATATCTTGAAAAATTGCTTACGGTCGTGTAATTACGGTAGTTGTTAGAGCTGATGATGCTATTTGAGTGTCATAAAACTATCTGTAGCTACATTCTGAGAAGGGATCTATGGTTTTCACCTGACTGGCAAAGGAGTCTGTGGAACAAAAAAATTTAAGACCCCTGACCTAGAAGGATGCCACTGACAAGCAGAATTTTGTGATTTTTTAAAGTACTGAATCTTCCTTCTCCTCATGTGTAATAAGGCACAAGGGCCGGTCTCTTCCATTTGTAATGCTGAAAACAAAAATGTGCATCCTTTGAAGTTTAGTACCACAGAGGTAATGTTACAGAGAAATCTGCCCCAAACATCTAAACCCAGGTCTGCAAGTGTCTACAGGATAATTTCACTAGATATCCCCAGGTATTATCGGAGACAGGATTCCCTCTTAGGGTTCATACTAATTTTTTTTTTCTTTTAAAGATTTTATTTATTTATTTATTCATTTATCCTCCCCTTGCTGCTCGGGCTCGCTGGGTCAGCTAACCATGCCGTGCGGGCGGGCCTGCCCTCACCAGGAGGCCCCGGGAACCGAACCCAGGGCCTCCCATATGGTAAACGGGAGCCCTACTGATTCAGCCACAGCCGCTTCCCGATCATACTAATTTTTAGCTCTTTATAAGTCAACATTCCTGCAACTTTCTAGACCCCTACTAGTGTTTTCATTTTGGCAGCGTCCCAGCTACACTTCTGGTATTTTGAAGAAGAAAAGAAATGAAACCAAAGAAACAAACATGCATATACACAAAACAAATGCAAAGAATTTTGCTCAAGTGCTCAAGGCTAATATGGTTAAAGTACCTCTGGAAAAATGTTGATGATTTATACTTATTTTTAAATATTTCATCAAGGAAAGAAATGGGTAAGAAAATGATTTTAATTACTTTTTCATTATCTCAGTAAGTTATAATGTGTGCATAGACGGATCTTTATGTATGATTTGAGAAGCACTTTGGAGACTCTTTTGACCGCTTTCTCTCCCTATACTCATAGTCTGAAAAGACCTTCCCCAATGTCTGGCCACCCTGAAATACACATTGTCAGAACTTTTCCCATTTGTGGTAAGCATTGCTTTTTCCATGCAGTGCTCTTTTAGAACTGCAGTATTCCTGGGTGTGTAAAAAGTGTCAAACACATACATTTTATCATATTGCTTTTCTTCCTGACAGGGAGAACTTGGAGGAATTGATTGAAGGAGGAAAAATGCCAGACATATAGAGCTAAAATTTATTAAGTGCTTACTACATTCTCCAGCTCTTTCCAAAACTTTCTGCAATCACAAAAGTGTCTTCTATCTGTGCTGTCCTATTCAGTAATCACTAGCCACATGTGGCTCTTAAATCCTTATAATGTGGTTAGTGTGAGTGAAGAACAGAATTTTTGATGCCTTTCTTTTGAATTAATTAAAATTTAATTTAAATGGCCACATATGGCTAGCAGCTATTGTATTGGACAGCACATTTATAGACACTATACTAAACACTGCATACATTTCTTATTAACCCTCACAAGAACTGCACAAAACAGGCAGTTTTATTATCCCTGCTGTATAAGATATGGGAACTGAAGTTCAGATAAGTAATTTTTTTCTATGTATCCCACATGTAGCAGTGATCAAGTGAGATTTGGGCTCGGGTCTGAAACAAAGGTTCCCATCTTTAGTTTGTGTTGCTAAGCCTTAGCCATATCCAGAGACTGCCTTTTCTTTCTGCTAGTGTGGAGGACGTAGAGGATTAGAAATCATGAAATAAAAAAACAAATACAATTTTTCATCTTATTTGGAAGTACAGTAATTTATATAGTGAAGGGCATCATGTAACTCAAGAGGGGTTTTGACCTAAGGGCTGTGCCCTGGGACTTTGAAAAACAACCAGGTTAATTAGTCTGCTTTCAGAGAAGCTGACTACTGAGAATACTGAGAACAGCCTCTTAGGCTACTGAGGATTCTGTCTTGTGACATTGGACAGTTATTATTACTATAATTTTACTAATTGTGAGTTACCTGAGAGAGGAAGCTGAATAATAGAAATCTATTGCCTGCATGATTGTGTGTCTCTCAGTAGTAATAAAAATGCTGAGAAAACCACTGATTTATGAATGACTGAAGAAGTGATTTCTAGTTCTAATTTATCTTTGACATTGCAAATAAGTAAATGAAGTCAACAAACCGCCCCATGCCTAGGTCACTCAGCAGAGGCAAACTAGGTGGCTCTTTGAACTTCAGAAACTTTCACCTTCAGAATGGAAGGCCAGAAGGTTAATTCTGAGTCAATCAGAATTCTTAACCAAATAAGGTTATTTTTTTAAATGGGAAATCCAATTTTCTTTGCCATAGTTGGAGAGGTTTTTTTCAGTATCATTCTAATCTTAACTTTTCCACTTTGAGTTATATATAATTATTCTATGTGATTAACGGATGATTGGTCATATCAGGCAGCTCTGAATTTCCTTTAATTCTGAGGAGCATCAATCCCCTCAGTGTGAAAGTCTCACCTTTCATCTAACTATTCCCTTCTCATTTTAATTTGAAGTTTTCAAAAAAATTTTAGTTAAATATTTTGAGACAGATTTGCTTTAGTAAAATTTCAGCTCTAGAAGATTACATTTCATGTTCTTGAATTCATCCGTGAGCTCAGCTTAGAAAAACATTAAATATAATTTGGTTTTTACAGAGCCTGGAAATTGCAGGGTTGATGACAGGAAACTATTTCTCACTGAAAATGAAAGATGTGAGTCTTCTCATTAACCATTAGCATCTTAGGTAAAGATTTCCTCATAAGTGAGTTTTTGTTTTTAATTGGTGAATTAAACCAGAAGCTTAGATTGTGCATTCTGGACCCTAGATTTTATAGGGTTTTGTTGCTGAGGCTCTTACCTTAATGAAGTCTGGCAGCATCTCTTCAGGTGAGACAGTCAATTTACCTTTTCTCTAGCACTGGGTTCATCCATCTGCTGTCGGTTTGGTTTTCAAACACAAAGGGAAAGTACAAAATATAAGTAACTTGGTGGTGACAGCTGGTGGAGAAAAGAATCATCGTGTTTGACATTGTCCTTTGGAAACAGACCAAGAGGTGAATCAAATGCAATATATTGCCTCATCTTATGGATGTCTGTAGGTTAGTTGGACATTTTAATTTCTGACTCATCCACCTTATTTCCACTTCTTGGATGAATCTTCTTCCTGCCACATACTGCATCATCCACATGTTCTTGGAAAAGGGCACTGTGTATACCAGCATCAAAGTAGATATTCCACTAAATAGAATACTTGTGTATAACCAGTACCTTGTAGAAATGCTATTTTAGTCTATTTGTTTTTTTAAACCAAAAATGATAATAGGCATATTTGTATACTCTAGAGCAAATGGTTGTTTTTGAGATATTGTTATACCAATTATTTGATATTTTCTCTCTATTAAAAAAAATCTCTGTGCTAATTAATAATAGTTAAGTAAGGAAATATTTATTTTAGGTGAATACATTTACATTTTAACAATTGGAATTTTGTCTTTATTCCAAACCATCTGGACTAAATATTCCAAGCCTGTTCCTGCTTGGAAGATGTAGTTGTTTTTTTGGTTTTGTTTTTTAACAAGCAAATAAAGCTACTGACAGATCCTTAAATACATTTAGCTATTGTATATCTAAAGCAACTGTATATCTAAAGAAACACCGTGTTTCTTCACCATGCGGTGAGGTAAATAAAAAGAGGTGAGAGGAAGAAAGTGGAAAGAAGCCCATGAAGGAAAGTATGCAAAAGACCTTTGGGAGAAGGGTATTTAAGATATAAATCTTTCTAATCCAGATCAGAGAAGCTGGGAGAGATTATACATTTGGAAATGTGGCCTACGTCAATTTTAAAAGTTAAAGACATTTCTTGCCACCGTTTTTGGAAAGTGTCTAGAATTCATGTCAATTAATTTTTTTAACTTTGTTCTTTGAAACTGAATTTTATCTATTCCATAAGGTCATTATAAAAAACCCATTTCTACCAAGGGTCAGTCGAACAGGAGTATGGAATCTATGAAGGAGGTGGTAAATAGCTACTTCATTTTCTTTCCTTGGAGAAACAGAAAATGCTTATTCATTAAACATGAAACCAAGTTATCTATTATTCACTACAACCCTTTTCTGGAACAGAGTGAGGCATAAATTATTATTTTGCATTATGAAATAAAGCAATAAAAAGAGGGAGGAGAGAGGAAGGCACTTTAGAGTGAATCAGAATGGGAGAGAAATGTAGAAGGAGACAAGGTGAGAGAGGAGAGGGAAGGAAAAAAAGAGGGAGGGAAGGAAGACAGAGAGAGCTGTTAACTGAAATTTAGAGCAGGAATAAGACAGGGAAGGGAAATGGATGTGGCTCAAGTGATTGGGCTCCCGTTTACCATATAGGATGTCCAACGTTCGATTCCCAGGGCTTCCTCGTGAAAGGCAAGCTGGCCTGTGCAGTGAGCTGGCCCATGTGGAGTGATGGCCCGTGCAGGAGTGCTGGTCTGCACAGAAAGTTGGTACAGCAAGATGGCACAACACAAAGAGACACAGAGGAGAGACAATAAGAGACACAGCAGACTGGGGAGCTGAGGTGGCACAAGAGATTGAGCGCCTCTCTCCCAGTCTGGAAGGTCCCAGGATCGGTTCCTGGTGCCACCTAAAGAGAAGACAAGCAGACACAGAAGAACACATAGAAAGCAGACAGCGAGCATAAAACAACTGGGGTGGGGCAGGGCGGGGGGGGGCAGTATTATTAACCTGGGACTACCATCGGAATTACTATGTCTTAAAATTTCTCATTGAAATTATTCTTTTTATTTTATTTTATTATTATCATTTTTTTCAAATTACATTTAGTTATTTTATTTAAAGGACTGTATATAGTAATTTTAACCTTAATCACATAGATCTGTTCTTTTTTTTTTTTTTTGGCCAGGAAGTCATTTATTGGAGGGCACAGGTTGGGTGAGGACAGTGCTGGCAAAGCCCTCATGAGTGCAGGGCCTGCCACTTATCTAAGGGACCATGATTGGGGATGTATTTCACCCCACAGCCATCCGGGATGAGGCGCTTCTCGGCCACCATGTCTTCGAATTCGTCAGCATTGAGCTTGGTGAAGCCCCACTTCTTGGAGATGTGGATTTGCTGGTGGCCAGGGAACTTGAACTTGGCCCTGTGCAGCGCCTCAATCACATGCTCCTTGTTCTGAAGCTTGGTACGGATGGACATGATGACTTGGCTGATGTGGACCTGGGCCACCGTCCCCTGAGGTTTTCCAAAGGCACCTCGCATACCTGTCTGGAGCCTAGATTGGGGGATGGCACGAGGTCACAGACAGGACCATCAACAGGCAAGGGCTGTCTCCAAAGTCCCTTAGGACAACCTGTACAAGCAACAGACCGCGCACACTACCAAGGAGGCTGCTGTCCGCAGCCACTGCACACTGGGCTCCCACGGGGAGAGGGAGACGGTGGGCTTAATTGGCTGCAGGGACTTTTTATTTTATCAATGTGTTTTGTTCAACACATTTGATTATTTATGGAGGACCCACTACTTGCAAGGCACTGTGATAGGTTATGGGGAATAATGATAATGTTTAGTGGGCACATACTATATGTCAGCCTCTAGACAAAGTCTTTCATGTGGGGCATTTTATTTAGTCCTTAAAATAATCCTGTAAGGTGGTCACTATTACCCCCTTCTTCCACTTTACATATTACACTATTTAAAACTAAACAAAATTTTGAAAATATCCTGATTCATAGAGTTTGCTGGTTTCCACTTCAAAAACATACCCACCGTAGCCAATTTCAAACTACAGGAGTTTAACAATTGGCTTGCAAAATTCTGAAAATTACAATATTGGCAAAAGCAGGTATGAGCTGGCTTCTTCACACCACTGTAGATGATTGTCCATAATGCTTTGAAATACTTAGTCTAGTAGGGGAGCTAAGATAATATAATATGAAATAGAAAATAAGAGGAACCAGACAAAGTGTTGTCGAAGTTTGGAGTAGAGAGATGTCATCTTCATTTAGCTGTTCCCTTGTATTTGTAATTTGCAATTAGAGAAGTCTCTATGATGGGGACATTTAAGCAGTGTTTGGAGGAATGGGTTGGATTTGAAGATGTGGAATTGGGGGCAGAAGAGCTGGAGGGGAATTCTAAGTGTTGGGAAAAGTATGAGCAATCACTGTTCACTGTTCTTTATCTTCTCATTTTTAACTTATGATTTGGCTCCAAAGCTGCAATACTGGAGTAGTCCACAGGATGGTAGAATAGTTCTATCTTTTTTTCCCACTTAAATAGAAATAAAATACCCATTTTACATGATCTGGACAAGAAGTTGTTTTCTGTTGAAAATGGAGAAAGAAAAGTTCAAAAATGCTTGTAGTTAATTATAATGAGGAATTTCGGAGAAATGCTTAACTTTGCGGCTATCTATCATCTGTCTGTCTGTCTATATAACTATCTAATCTATTTTTTTTGGAGGTACCCGGTGTCAGGGATTGAACCTAGGACCTCATGTGTAGGAAGCTGGCACTCAACCACTGAGCTGCATCAGCTTCCCTTGCAGCTGATTCACATTTACACAGACTAAGAGAAAATTATGTTCAAGCTATAACTTGAATTGGTAGGAAATCCCAAGATGACTGGGTAAATATGTTTGACATGGGTATGAAATACTGTCTGGAGATCCTAAACTTGGGAGTACATTTTGTCGGAGAGCTAAGAATCAGGTGTGCAACTTAAGCAATTTTAGTATAAGTTTTAAAACATGCTGCTTTTACCTATAACAATTTATTTGATGTTAGAGGTTATTTCTTTTTAGGCTTTTAAGAATTTAGTTATTCAACAAACGCTTATTGAGTAGCTTCGATGTGTTGGCCATTGTTCTGAGTGCTATTTCAAGGAGTCATTTATTTCAGAGAGTGCTCCAGCTAGAAACTTTAAAACCAACATTTTACCATATATGGATAATAGCACCAAGGGATATGGGTTTAAATGGAGAGAATGTAGATCAATCGACAATAGGAGAAGTACTGGAATGAGTGATGGAGGGGAGGTGTGTCTGGAGGGTGGTCCTTCCCAGGGAATCTTCAAGAAGAGGAGTAATATAATTAAGACACGCTTGCATGAAGGCAAGGGCTAAAGCCTTGGCTCTTGGGTTCTTTCCAGGTTCAGGTTTTTATGTTTCTAAATGGTAAAATAGTAAAGTGAGGACATGCCCTCAATGCACTGTCTGTGGATGACCAGTTTATACCATGGTGGCCCAATTTTGGTCCTTTCTCTCACTGACCCTGTTTCCTTATCCATAAAATGGGGCTGATTATAACGCCAGTCTTGTAGGACAGGCCTAAAGATTTAATTAGGCAAGAAAACTGGGAAGTGTTTTTGGAAACTAGAAATTGCTCTTTAGGTGCTAAGAGGGGGAGGAGATCTGCGGATTCTACCCTGTCCCCGCATCCCCAAGTGAGCTTGTGCTGTCCTCTAGCTGCTCTTTGACCTCCAGACTGAGTTTACCAGGCTTCCTTTCTGTCACTGTCCTCCTCCCCAGCTCTACTTCTAATGGAGCTGGTTTGGCTGGGGTAAGCCTTGGGTTTAAAATAGCCCTACTTTTTAATGTGATGGTCATTACAGCCTACCTGGAGCTCATTATGCTATGTACAGCAGAAAATGCTGGATAATAATGACATAATTGGCAGAAAGAGCGATGACACTCTGTAGTCCTGAGGCCCTTCCTTATTCTCACAGATAAACAGTAAATAAGAAGGGAGTAAAGTTACATCCCATTACTTTGCAAAGGTCCAAAATCAGCTTCCTTCAGTGGGTGGAAATTAAATTTTATTTAGAAATACAGGCCTCCAATAATTTCTAGTGTTTGAGTGAGGTGATTTATATTTTAATACTGAGTTACATTAGAGGGACTAGCTCGATGCTAACCTAATGGCTAACTGCTTTAGGATGGAGGCCAACCATAATTATGCTTTCCGAGTTCTTCTGCATCCATCCACAAGTTTTAGGATATTTATGTTGTGAGTGGAAAGATGCACAAAACAATAATTTCTGGTTCTTAATTCTTTGCCTAAAGCTGATGATATTTTTATGCTATATCAAGAGGGAAATAATATCTATGCATAGTTTTTCCACTTGTCAGTGCTATTTGCCGACTGCTCAGATATATTCCCTGAGGTTAGGAAACTGGCACATAGGCATCAATAAAGAAGTTAAGAACTCGGTTTATATCACTGTGTGTTCCTGCATCTTCCCTAAGTATTTTCTGGTGAGATAGTCCTATATGTTCAATAGACCTGGACTGAAGTTAGCTGGTGTCTGAACTCTCAAGGGTCATTATTTTGCTTTCACATGGAATCATCTTTAAATGTTTCATGCCACTGCAGAGTTAGGAAGGGAATTCACAAGATGGGGATAAAAAGCATGCATGTCAGAGCAACAGAAGGAATTATCCAAATCTGTAAATTATCAAGGCTTCAAGAAGTTATTTCCCCATTCTGGAAAATTTACTAATTTACTTTAAGGTTTTGCTTAGTTGGTAATAATTAGCACAAACAAATGACTAATGAAAAACTAACCCAAGTGATAAGGAAAGACAGTTTATGCTTTAAATCCATGGTTCCCACACTGTGCACCAAGGCACCCTGGGGCAGCAGAGGGAACTCATGGGGCATTGCAGGATATTTTAAATATTCAAGGAAAACACTGTGTCTGCCAAATACTGTGCAAACTACCAGCTCTAGATAGTTCACATTTTCAGTATTAGATCTTGCTGCATTCCTTTCATTGAGACCATCTCTTTGTGAAGCTGAGATTTTGATGATGGCTCTGATGCAAAGCAAGTGCCAGCGAAAGTCAATGTGCAACAGAAAATGAGAGTGACATAGCCTGTTCTAATGCCAAGGTTTGAAAAATTGTGTCGTGAGCAATAGGCACACATGTGCCATTGGTAATTGATTATTTGAGAATAATTTGTAAAATTTATGTGAGTTATTCTTCCAAACAGCTCTTAAGTTGTTGGGACATAAATATTTGTTATGTCACTTGGACCTATATACTTAATAAATGGAATACTTACGTAATTCTTTTGGTCTGAGGATGTCATGAAAAAATTAATCAGATACTAAGGTCATCACAAACTGAGAAAATTTAACAACTTACAGTTTAAATCTTTTTTAAAAATTGGCTTTGGTTGCCTTTTTTTCCCTTAAAAACCTTTATATTTTTCCTACATCATTTAATCTAACTGTCCAAATGCAATGATATACTTGTTTTTTTTAACAAATCAATTTTATTTGATACATATTAATAAAGCATAAGTCCATCCAAAGTGTACAGGTATTCAGGGTAATCACATAGTTTTGCATTCATCACTTCAATCATTTTTAAAGCATTTTCATTATTCCAGTAATAATAATAATAATAATACTAAAAAACAACAACAACAACAACAACAACAAAAACAACAACCAAACAAACAAAACTAATCACCTCTCAGTCTCTCTATGCCTCCCCTACTGTACATAGCTGCTATTCTGTTTCCTTCTCTCTAGTTTATTTGTATTTATATTTTGTGAAAACAGTCATATATGCAGTATCACCCATATTTGTATTTTACATGAGGTTTCACTATGTTATATAGTCCGTTGTTACATTTTTTTAGCTTTCCTTCTAGTAATATAAATGTTCTTAGGCTTTCCCTTTAAACCATGGTCATACATTGCATTGTCCTTTTTGGATAGTGATATTTACGTCTGTCATAAGCATTGGGAAATTTTTGGTCATCATTTCCTCAAATATTCTATCTCCCCTTTTCCATTCTCTTTTCCTGGGACACCGATAATGTCTATGTTTGTGCTTTTCGTGTTGTCATTTAGTTCCCTCGGACCCAGTTCCATTTTTTCCATTCTCTTCTCTGTCTGTTCTCCTGTCTTTTCCAGTTCAGATGTTCTGTCTTCAAAATCACTAATTCTGTCTTCAAGCAATTGAAAACCAATCTATGTGCCTTTAATGTATTTTTTAATCTCATCCATTGTGTCTTTCATTCCCATAAGGTCTTTTACTTTTCTTTGCAGGCTTTCAAATTGCTCTTTGTTTACCCAGTGTCTTAATATCTTTTATCTCTTTAGTCATATTTTCTTTCAATTATTTGAAATGATTCAGGAGAGTTGTGTGATTATCATTGATTAAATGTCTTAAATCCTGTATCTCTTCAGGATATTTGGTTTGTTCCTTTGGGCCAACTCTTCCTGTTTCCTAGTATGGCTTGTAATTTTTTGCTGATGTCTAGGCGTCTGAATATGTTGGTGAATTTACTCTGATGGCCAATTTCTCTTTCTTGTCTATTTTTCCCCCTGCAGCTCTTCTTTGATGTTCTGTTCAACTTATTTTAAGTCTTTAAAATTGCCCAGCTTAAGTTATCAAAATTGGGCCAGTGACTCACTAATGGGGCACAGATATTCTCCCAGGAGTTAGGATATAGAGAGCCCTAAAGCAGTTTTTAATCCATGTAATTTCCAGACTGGCGAGCAGATGATGCTCATTGGCACACCTTTTCATGGAGAGGAAATCCCTGTTTTCCTGTGTTTTGGTCTGGCCAGAGTTGAAATTCAAAGTGGGCTCTGCTGGCTGAACTCACTGAAGAAAAGCCTCCAACTCTCCCTCACTTTTCCCTTGTAATAGTTGACAGGGAGGAAGATGTCTGTTCTCCTCTCAGTCAGCTGCAGTGAGCCAGAGGTTTTACCCCAGCTTAATATCTTGGGGGTGAGGGAGGGGAGCCTTTCCCAGCCACTGCAGAGATTTGGTAACTCATGTTTGTTGATTTGGGTTCTTTGTCTCTCTATTCCTCACCCTCCTTGGAGTTTTATAGCACTGTCCTGGCCTGCTGATCCCCAAAACAGGTTCTTCGGACAAGTTTTGGCTCTTTCTCTGTTGTTTTTGTGAGAGAGTTGAGCCCTGCCTGCCTAGTCAGATGCCATCTTGCCACAATTCCCCTGATATACCTTATTTAAGAGTATCTTTTCTGTTTCTGCTAGCTTCCCTTACCTCTCTCTACCTCCTTTCTCCCCCATTAGAAAACCACATTTACAACCCAGTATGTACCCTGCTATATTTTCATGAATATAGTTTTCTAAAATATAAATATAAATGTATTTAAACATATTTAAATATTCATGGTTGGGAGGTTGTTTTATTAAAATGAGGAAAATAAAAAGAAAAAAAAAAAAAGGAAAAAAATGAGAACATATTATTGCATTGCATCTTGCTTTTTCAGTCAACATTCCTGGTAAAGCTCTAATCCTTTCATTGAAAAATTTATTTAGTAATTTTAGTACTTTTTAATTATACAAGTAATCTACATGTATTGGGGGAAAATAAGAAAAGCTAGAGAAGAATGAAAAAATTAAAATCACTCATAATTCTATCTCTCCAAGTTTATCGTGGTTAAGATTTTGGTGTTAGAACTAAGTATATGGAAAATGTCTTAAATGACTGATACACATATACATATGTTTCTTTTCTTTTCACAAAATAAATGAAAAACCTAATACATACTTGTAAAAAATTCAATTAATGTAACGTATCTGAAGTAAATGTCCTCTCATTCATATTCCATGTTTCAAAGTTAATTTTAAGAACTTTTTCATTGCATGTATAAACATGTATCTATTTATCTGTCTATCCAACCATCTATCTATCCCTGTATTACTTTTTCCTTCTCAAAATGGAATCATCTCATACCAGGATAACCTGTAGACTATCTCATTATTTTTAATTGTTGCATAGAATTGAAGTTAATTCAATTACTATAATTTATTCAGCCTATTTCCCTAATGATAGAATTTAGGTTGTAAGATGTATTTTTATGGATAACATGTATCTTTTTGTATAAGTGAGAGTATTGTAAGTTAGAGTCCTAGAAATAGAATCCTTAGATCAAAGGCTATTGCACATTTTACATTTTGATAGATAGTGCCAGCTTGTTTTCCAAAAAGCTGCATGAATTTGTAATCTAAATAAATAGAAAATTTTATTTAATATCAATGCTGTTGTTCGTGGTGCAAAATTTTCTCCCAGCTTTTGCTGAACTAACATTTACATTAAGGTTTTCCCTAACCCTTAAAATACTGTCTGAGGATTATATATATTCAGTATCTATGCTATCAAGTAAATTATGAAAATTATTTATTAGGATTCATATTTAATTAGTTGGCTTTTGTTTTTTTTTGTCACTTTCAGTCCACCGAGTTTAGTGAATATCATTTGGCCAAGTTTAGGATTCAATAAATTGAAAGAACTTAGTTTATGTCTTTCACTTCTATCATAAAAAACAAATGCATTTACACATCTAATAGTTTTTCTCTTAAAATTGACCCTTTTTTTCAAATGGTAGAACACATTTCTTTCATTTGTTAATTTTTGTTTTAGCTTCCTTTTTTAGTTTTAAAAATAAATTTATTAACAAGTTGTTAAATTAATGTTAGCTGTAATAATGGAAGACATTCCTTAAAGGAGCTAAAGAAAGTTCTGTTAGAACGTTGTTTATTAAAGCCAAATTTCCAAAAATTGGCTTGATTCCTAGGTTTAATTATTCCCGTTTCAAAATTTCCATTAGGTGAGTATATAAAATTTGACAGTTTCTAAACAGTGTATGTAGTTCTGAAACTATAGGATGCTTATTAGGGCCTAAATACTCTTCCAATTTTCATTATTTCAATTCTGAGCTCTTCAGGCATATTATTTAATTCTTTTCATGATGCATATTACAGTAAGCTAATAAATATAAAGAATATAAAAATGTGTAGTGAGAACTTCATTAATACCTTTTAGTGAATCATCGCGATAATTGAACATAGTGCCTTAGACAGTTTCAGATTAAAACTTCTGAAAAAATTTATCAGAATTTTGGCTGAAACTCCAGATTTTCTCCCTCATATTACGCTGGCTGGCACTGTTTGTAAAAATCCAGTAGGCTTTGTATTTTTTTTTTTTAAGATTTTATTTATTTATTCATTTATCCCCCCCTTGCTGCTTGTGCTCGCTGGGTCAGCTAATCACGCCGTGTGGGCGGGCTTGCCTTCACCAGGAGGCCCTGGGAACCAAACCCGGGGCCTCCCATATGGTAAACGGGAGCCCTACTGATTGAGCCACAGCCTCTTCCCTAGGCTTTGTATTTAAGTATTACTCATTTTTCTCAAGCACTTAATAATTTTTTTTTTTTTTTTTTTTTTAGTTAGGCCAGTAAAAATAATTTGTTGGGAACTGGGGGAAAAGAACAGAGCTTGCTGAGATGTGGGAGAGAAGGGTGGAAATATGTACTGAGATTTGGTGGGGGCTCTTCTAGGCAGAGAGAGTGGGTGTAACAGTTTGTTATTGTTTATGAATTCCAAAAATAGATATTGGATTGTGTTTATAAACTGGTCTGTTCCTCTGGACATATTAGATTGTATGAGATTCAGAGATTTCACTTTTAATTTATTAAATCGAGATTAGGGCTTTTATTTGACCATGTCATTAGGGCATGCAGGGTTGAGTCCCTACCCCCTTGGTGGGGATAAAACAGACTCTCACATAAAAGTAAATACATGGAGAAGGAGAACACAGAAAGTTTAGTTTTGGACGCTGGAGCCCCGGGGAGAAAGCTAAGCAGTTTGCCTGATAGTTTGCAGCTGAAGAGACCAGAGCCCTGAACAGCTGAGAAAGTTCTGAAAGAAATGAACCCCAGGGAGAGAGACAAGCCTTATGGTTAACCTACAGCTGAGAATCGAAGGAGCTGGGACCACGGAGCCTTAAACGGAAAAGGAAGGCTGGATCCTTGCAGAGACTGGCAGCCATCTTGCTCCAACACATGGCAACAGACTTTGGTGAGGGAAGTAACTGATGCTTTATGGCCTTATAACTGTAAGCTTCTATCCCAAATAAATGCCCTTTATAAATGCCAACAGATGTCTGGTACTTTGCATCAGCAACCCTTTGGCTGACTAATACAGCGGACTTTGGCTTTTGTGGCCACCTTTTTTTTTTTTTTTTTTAAAGATTTTATTTATTTATTCATTTATCCCCCCCTTGCTGCTTGTGCTCGCTGGGTCAGCTAACCACGCCGTGCGGGCGGGTGTGCCTTCACCAGGAGGCCCTGGGAACCGAACCCGGGGCCTCCCATATGGTAAACGGGAGCCCTACTGATTGAGCCACAGCCGCTTCCCGTTGTGGCCACCTTTTAACTATTAATTATTCCACCCCTTGCTAATGCTAAGGGGAGGGGCCCCAGCTGTTATTGGTTACCCCACTAATGGTGGGGGCCAGTGGTTAACATTTTTATCAGATATTATTCCTCCCATCTCCACAAAATCAACAAAAACCATTAAATACTCTTCAAAATTGTGAATTTCATATTAGCTAATTGTATTAGCCAAAGGAGTGCTGATGCAAAATGCCAGAAATCATTGGTTTTTATAAAGGGTATTTATTGGGGTAGAAGCTTATAATCACAAGGCCCTAATGAGTCCAACTCAAGGTACCATAAGAAGTACTTTCTCACCCAGAGTCTGTTGCCACATGTTGATGCAAGATGGCGGGCGATGTCTTTGAGGGTTCAGTCTTCCTCCTCCTCCCAAGGCTCCGTGATCCCAGCTTCTTCCAATCTCAGCCGCAGGCTGGGACAAGTCTTGGCTCTCTCCCAGGACTCGTTTCTTTCCAGGCTCAGCTGCTCTGCTCTCTCCACAAGGCCAGCTGTATACTGTCAGGTAAATGGCTCATGTCTCTTCCCAGAGCTTCTGCTGTGTCTAATGGAACCTTCTCTCTTTCCTCACATACCTGCTTCTCTGTGTGCTTACTTCTTGGGCTCCAAGATCAAAATTCTTTCCTCTGCCATATGGTTTTCTCTGTGAGTTCCTGTCCACCAAGGGGGTGGGGACACAACATCCTACTGATGTGGCACAATCAAAGCCTTAATCATAATTTAATCAAGTAAGAGTGAAATCTCTGAATCCAATACAATCTAATGTAGCAAGAGGAACAGACCAATTTACAAACATAATCCAATATCGTTTTTTGGAATTCATAATACCAAACTGCTACACTAATTGCCAGAGGATGTCATGAAAGTCAGTCCTAAGTGGGTTTTCCATACTAGTGAGAACTGAGAAGAACTTTCAGGAGTATCTACCGGTTTGACTCAGATAACATATGCACCAAGAATATACTACGTATTTTTTTCCAGATACCTTAAATGTATCACCAATTTATACTTATTCCCAAATACATAGTTACTTCTATTTCTAAATTGTATAGTTTTAAAAATTGTCAGTGTATTACAATTCTTATGTAAGTAATCAGTGTGCAGTTTTTTTATATTTATAAAACAAGATTTCCTAATAAAATATTAAAGACAAATATTCAGTATAAAAACCAGAGTTAAGTTTCTTACTGTTCCTTTTAAATATTATAAAAATGAATATTCTGAATCTACAGGAAAACAAAGCAAAAACCCATATTAATAATGAATTGAGGCTGGGAGCATCTAATAGGGTACAAAAGTAAAAACAGCCTAGAATATCTTTTATTTTAAAATTTTTAAAAGATTTATTTATTTCTCTGCCCCCTCCCCCTTGTTGTTTTGCCTTCACTGTCTGCTTTCTGTATGTTCTTCTGTGTCTGCTTGTCTTCTCTTTAGGCAGCACCAGGAACCGATCCTGGGACCCTCCGGAGTGGAAGAGAGGCGCTCAATCTCTTGTGCCACCTCAGCTCCCTGGTCTGCTGCGTCTCTTATTGTCTCTCCTTTGTGTCTCTTTTTGTTATGTCATCTTGTTGCACTAGCTTTTCGCTTGGGCTAGCACTCCTGCACGGGCCAGCACTCTGCATGGGCCAGCTCTCTGCTTGGGCCACCTTGCTGCGCCGGCCAGCTTGTCTTCACCAGGAGGCCCTGGGAATTGAACCCTGGACCTCCTATATGGTAGACAGGAACCCAATCGCTTGAGCCACATCCCCTTCCCTAGAATATCTTTTAACACTTTTCAAGAATTGGTATGAAGTAAATCAAATTTTTCTTTTGGAATGAAAAATGACTTATTTCAACAACAAAAAAATATGATTGGCTTATTTTCCTAACTAAATGTTGAATGAAAATGTTTTTCAGAAGTTTTATTGTTTTAAAATTTACTTCCATCAGAACATCTTGTTCTGTTAAAGCAGAAAATAAAATAAAAAGAAAATGCAATAATCAATTAGGAAAATATGAAAGAATGTTACAAATACATTTCACACATTAAAGCATTTAAATGATTAAAATTTCAAAAGATAAAATTATTTTCATAATAATTAAAATTTCAAAATAGTTAAAATTTCAAGAGAACTCTCACAAGCGTACACGGAGTTTTCCAGAGGCTGTGTGATATGTGATGACATCATCACTCTGACAGATAATGGAATGTGTACTTGCATGTTCCTGAGTTTTAAAATGTTCTCAGTTCTTGTGACTTAGCCTGCAGTTGTGGGGTGCCTAAAGGTTGCCACCTGAGAGCCTCCTTATTGCTCAAATGTGGCCTCTCTCTAAGCCAAACTCAGCATATGATTGCACTACCTTCCCCCCAAAGTGGGACATGACTCCTGGGGATGAGCCTCCCTGGCAACGAGGGATTAATACCAAGTGCCAACTGGCAACACAACTGGAAAATGACCTTGAATAAAAGGGGGAAAAGGTAAAGACAAATGAGTTCAAGTGGCTAAGAGACTTCAAAGAGAGTCGGGAGGTCATCCCAGAGGTAACTCTTATGCACACCTCAGTAGGAACTCATAGAACATCTAAGTGCCTATCACCCCACACAGAGGGGCTCCTGAGAGCTCTGGAGACACCCAGGTCCTATATAAGTGGGGATGGCCCCAGAGACTGGTGCCTTGTCAGTGGGCTCTGCTTTGGAGTCTGTGCTCCTGAGAGTGACAGAATTGGACTCAAATAAGTCCTCCCTGCACAGGGTTCATCAGTCCCTTCTATTCAAACCTATATGTGATGCTGAAGTTTTTAGGTATACTTCCAGAGACTGGAGCCTCTGGCCTACCTATGTGCCAGGTGTGCGTGGAGTCTCGGTGGAGCTGCAACTCCTACCCTACAGCTCGGTGGACTCATCCAAGTCAACTGGCGAGGAGACGACAATGGGCAACGGCCATCCCAGGGAGTGGGGGGGGGCCTGCATCTGCAGGCAGGATCATCCCACCCACCATATCCATGGGATATAAGCCCTCTCTCACTTGGAGGTGGAGTGGACATCACCATCCCAGTCCCCTCAGGATTGGGGAGAGAACTATGGGCTAGAGTGGACTTGATGGTATTCTGTTGTACAGAAGTGATGATTCTAGCAATGGAAGAAATTGTGGCGGTGAGGTGGAGCCAGTGGCCACTTGAGGGGCAGGGAGGGGACGAGTAGTTGAAATACAGGGGCTTCTTTGGGATTTGGAGGTTGTCCTGAGTACCGTTGTGGCAACGGATGTAGGCCATTTTAAATCAGCACACACCACTCAGGGCTGTGTGGGAGAGAGTGTGGTCTACGGTGTGAACTGTGGTCTAGGGTTGGTGGCAAGGCCCCAGGATGTGTAGGTCCATTGAGGGTGGTGGGCCACACTTGTGGGAGATGTTTGTGTGGGACGTGGTGGGAGGTGTGGGGGGTGAGCAACATGGGATTCTCAGGGGGTTCTGTGTAGTATTTTCGGTAGCCAAAGACCTCTTAAAATATATTTATATATATATAAATAAATAAAAAAAAAGAAGTGGAAACAAACAAAAAAAAATGTTCTCATTTCTAATTTCTAATACATTAAATATTGATACAGTGTACACTATTGATACAATTTAGGATTGATTTTTCAGAACATCCTTTGATAATTAGCTTAATTAATGACTGTAAATTGTGTTCTATTTTTAGTTAGGCTTTTGCATTCTCAGAAATATTACTAATTCCTCAAACAGTTGCTGATCACTTATGGAATATGAAGCACCATGAACCATGTGGGAGGTACAAATATGTATAAGGCCTAAAATCTGTCCTCAGGGAGCTTGTTATTTAAGGATATAGAGTGCATGGAAAAAACTGCTAACTACTGCAAAAGAAGTATAAGTACATATAATTTGCATTCTAGGAGAGAGTCTAATTGTTTTGGAAATCTCATTGTCAGAGATTAAAATTAACTGAATATGTTCTTTCCCTATTTCAATAATGTATTCCCATTGTGAAAAATTTATAAACTCCTGAAAGTCACAAAGAAGAAAAGAAAAATCACTTGTAATTTCACATAACAATTATCATCATTAATATTTTGGTGTTTTGTCTCAGCCATTTCATTGTTTTAAGTGGATAGATTAGTCAGAGTTCTCTGGAGAAACAGAACAGACAATATCTATCTATCTATATCTATATATCTATCTGTAAATAATAAGAGATTTAGTATAGGATTTGGCTCATATGATGGTGGAAATTAAGAAGACCGAATTCCATAGGGCAGGCTGCAAGTCGGGAACTCTAATAAAGGTGACAGTGAATTGTCCAGGAGAGTTAGGCTGGCTGAATTAGAGTTAGAAATTCTTTCGACTGCTGATATCTTTAATTCTCCCTTTAAGGCCTCCAACTGATTTGATGAGACTTCTCTCATTGCTGAAGGCAGTCTCCTTTGTTGGTTGTAGATGTAATCAGCTATAGATGCACTCAACTTCCTGATTATTTAAATCCATGAAATACTTCAGGCCAGTGCTTGCTTGACCAAATACCTAGACACTAAAACCTTGCCAAGTTTACACATGAAATTAACTCTTACAGTATATACTTTTGAAAAGTGCTTTGTAAAGATACTAATTCTGGGAACAGGCCTAGGAGTACTTTTTGGAAGAGGAAGTACTGTTAAGTCAGATTACTTTAAGCACAAATTGCTTTACTGATAATAGTGATTTGGCTATGATTATGAGAGTAACTTTACTGCTGTATCCAAGGCATGTGAAAAAGGTAATGCAGCTGCCTCACTTCACGGAGGCTCAGGGACAGGAGGATCCTGCTAAGTGAGTTCTAAGAATGTGGAGGCTGTACTCAGAAACAGAACCAAGACTCATTTTCCTTTAGAGACAGTATTGTAAGTAAGAGAAACTGTAGCAAATCCACCATAAAAAGTATACCTACATAAAAGTTATCAGTTAAATCTTTGTATTTGAAGTCATATTTGCTCATTAAGATTTTATTCCATTTTCAGAAAAAGTAATATATTAAATTATCACCTCTCTTTTTCTCATTTAAAAACGCCATGGTACAGATAAAAACAAGCAAACAACAATTCATACTTCTTTATATTTAGCTTTAGAGTCTATAGTACTTTTTGAAGTAGATTTGTGTCCCTTCCCCACTTTTTTGGGGGGAAGGGGGAGGGGTTCCTGCCTCTAAGAGGCATATATTGAATTTTTCCTTTTAATTTTTATTCTAGTAATGTATATATGACCTAAAAATTCCCCTTTTAACCACATTCACATATATAATTCAGTGTTGTTAATTATATCACAACATTGTGCTACCATCACCACCATCCATTACCAAAAGTTTGCAATCAACTCCAATAGAAATTCTGTATAATTTAAACATTAACCTCTCTTTTGTTACCCCCAATCCAGTCCCTGGTTACCTGTATTCTAGTTTCTGACTCTACAAATTTGCTTATTGTAATTATTTCATGTAAGTGAGATCGTAGAATATTTGTCCTTTGGTGTCTGGCTTATTTCACCCAACATGATGTCTTCAGGGTTCATCCATGTTGTCAAATGAATAGGATCTTCATTCCTTTTTAATGCTGGATAATATATTCCAATGCAGGATTGATATTAATTCTTCTTGGGATGATTAGTAGAATTCACCTGTGAAGCCATCTGGTTCTGGGCTTTCCTTTGTTGGGAGGTTTTTGATGACTGATTAAATCTCTTTACTTGTAATTGGTCTGTTGAGATCTATTTCTTCTAGAATCAGTGTAGGTTGCTTGTGTGTTTCTAGGAATTTGTCCCTTTTATCAAGGTTGTCTCATTTGTTGCCATGCAGTTGTTCTTGGTATTCTCTTATGATCCTTTTATTTCTGTGGGGTCAGTAGCAATGTGCCTCCTCTCATTTCTGATTTTATTTATTTGTGTCTTCTCTTTTTTTAGTTTGTCTAGCTAAGCATTTGTGAATTTTATTGATCTTTTCAAAGAACCAACTTTTGGTTTTGTTCATTTGCTCTACTTTTTTATTTCATTTATTTCTACTCTATTCTTTGTTATTTTTTTTCTACTTGCTTTGGGTTTAGTGTGCTGTTCTTTTTCTAGTTCCTCCAGGTGTGCAGTTAGGTCTTTGATTTTAACTCTTTTCTTCTTCTTTTTAATTAATTTTATTGATACATATTCATAAAACATACGATCCATCCAAAGTGTACAATCAACAGTGTTTTGTATAATCATGGAGTTGTGGATTCATCACTTTAGTCAATATTATGGTGTTTTCATTACTCCAATAATAATAAACAACAATAAACAACAGACAAGCAAACACTCTTCATCTTAATAATCACCTCTCAGTTTCTCCTTTCCCTACCATACATTGTTGCTATTGTTGCCACCTAATTTACTTGTATTTATATTTTGTATAGATGGAATTAAACAATATGTAATACTTTTCGTCTAGTTTCTTTCTCTTAGTGTATTTCCTTTTATTTTTACCCAGAATAAAAGTTTATTTATATATTACTATACATTACTGCCAATAGCTTGCCTTGGCACTTTTGCCTGATAATAACTTCTTGTAACATCAATGTACATTTGTTCTGTTTGAAAAAAAAGAGCAGTATTATATATACAATGTTACCCATACTCATATTTCACATTGGGTTTTGCTGTGTTATACAGTCCCATGTTACATTTATAGCTTTCCTTATAGTAATATGTAGAACCTTAGACTTTCCCTTTCAACCACTATCATACACATATTACAAACACTATGATGTGCTTTCACCATTTCTGTTCAAATTCAAAGATTTTGAACAAACTTTTTTTTTTTTTTTTTAACCATTTCCACACAGATTAAACCTCAGCTTTCTATTCTCTAACCTCATTCTGTTTTCTGGTGACCTTTATTCTAGTTAACTAAGTGAGTTTACACTATCTATCTAGATCATAATTGTGCAGTCATACAGTATTTTTCCTTTTGTGTTTGGATTGCTTCATTCAGCATAATATCCTCTAGGGTCATCCATGTTGTCATATGCTTTCTTCTTTTTAAATGGAAGCCTTTACCCTCCCCACTTTTTAATTTGAAGTAATCATTGATCCTAGTGTTTATTCCTTGATGGCTTAGCTTAAACACATATTTGGTGGCAAGAAAATACCACACTGGAATGAAATATGTATCAAAGATAGTATTTAAAGTAGATTATTCTATAATCCATGCTTAGTGGCAATGCTCCGAAATGTTTTCATGAATTGTAATGAATATATCACACTAATAAAGATGTTGTTAATTTGGGAAAATGTGGAAGGTATAGGGAGCAGGGCATATGGGAATCCCCTATATTTTAATGTAACGTTCATGTAATCTAAATATCTTTTTTAAAGAAATAAAATAAAAAATATGTTAAAAAATAATAAAGTAGATTATTTATATGTAGGTAATAGAAAATTGATGGCAGGGCTACCTGTATGCAATATACAATATGGCAAGGCAGAGCAATTTCTCTTTCAAAACCCCTCTGTTTTAGTGCCCCTTTTTTTCTAGGAGCCCTTTTGGTGGGTAATACGTAACCCTGCCCTCCTTAGGTGCTGCCCAATACTTTGACTTATGTTTTCACCTTTATCAAAGCTTATACATTCTGTTGGCCATTTTCTCTGTTATCATGTTGAGAAATAAGCCATTGAACTGATCTCTCCAAAGATCTGAATTACCTAGGATATTCTGATTTGTTATAGTTTACCCCTATCTGAATTTGAACAAAAGGTTTCTAAACAGGCAATATTTTAACCATGAAAGACAAATATTTATTGTTGAAATTTCAGGTGTGTTGAGAAGGTATTTGGAGAAAGGGCTAAAATTACTGACCCCCCAGTTCATCGTTTAGACAACCAAATAGTTCTAGTTGAATATATTCGTATGTTTTGGCAGGAATCTTTGAGTCTTTTAATGCAAATAAGCATTTCGAAATTCCTTTTCATGCCCTATTGTTACCTCTAAAAGTTGTGGCAATTTTCTTGAAGATATATAAACTAAAAAGAACAAACTTGTGGCTGGTTTTGTAAGCCTTCTTTCCTTAGTCCTTTCTGTATCTCTAAGAGTTTAAATATCCTCAAGTCATAGACATCAAATGTAGAGCATCAATTCCTTTCACATCCACAGTTTGAGCTCCAAAAATGGCATAATATGAAATCTGAAAAAGAGAGCTAGTCATCTAATTCATTTTATTTTCAGAGAAGTGTAGTACATGATTACAGATTGAGCTTTTAGGAGAGCAATAAAAATAACTCTGACAGCCATTTCCAATAAAAAATAATTTTTCATTGGGCAGAGTAGCCAATCAATGAAGAAGTTTTTGGAGTTCTTGCTTGGCAATGTGTTTGGAGATATTATGTATCTAAGGACAGTCACCAGAGACAAGAATACATGATTGATGCAGGACAAGAAGCAGACACCTTATTTTAAGAGAAGTATTTTATGACCTTCAAGTTTTAAAATAAGATTTTCTTTGAAAATAGTTTTCTAAATAAGAATTGACTGAGTGGCAATTCTCCACCTTCTACTTTCATGCTTTTATCATTTTTACTGAAAGTGCAATTTAGTATAAAAGGGTTGAAATTGCAATAACTGTATCTAAAAGTCATTCGTGTTGCTTAAGGATTTTTTCCCCACTCTGGGTACCAAGTAGTTCTATTTCTTTGCTCTGATAAAAAAGAGTTTTTTGTTTGCTCTAAAAACTGGGGAGTAGGGAATTTGAGAAAGGTTTGTGTGAATCGACTTTTTATTCGAATTGATGACTGTAGAAAATAAATAGCAGTAGCAGTAAGTTAACACTACGTACTTTTCCCTTGTACATTTTTTGACTTTAAAAAACAAGATTTTAAACTCTTGGTATTGTGTCTTATTAATGGCCAGGAATTACATCTGGTAAAACTGTAATAAAGCTTTTTTTTGTCCCATTCATTTGAATGAATGTGATTTCTTTCTGTGGCTGGAGAAGTACATTGATTTTATGTTTCATGGAGATTAGCAGTTTAACAGAATGATAACAGGGATTACTGGTTCTAATTTTTTTCTACATTGTTATTGGACTTAGCTGTCTTTTTAACCCACAAAGAGTCTTTAAATGTGTTTTCGCTTTGCTCTAATTTACATTAAATAGAATGTGTAATGATAATGACAAATCAGGTATGTTAAGTAAGCAAAATTAATATTGTGGGTTTTTCCAAAAGGTTAAAGTCAGCTAAGTACCTCTTTAATCTTCTGCATCATGGCTTGTCTCTGCTATTCTAGTGAATTGTTCTTTCTTTGTAAAAATTTTTATATTTTTCTAAAAGGAAGTATCTTCACATGGCTCAAAATCAAAACATAAAATGTATGTGGTAAGGAGTCTCTTACTCCTCCTCCTTCTTTCTCTGTTCCCTATGCTCTGTCCTCCAGGTAACAATTTTTATTCATTTCTTGTAAATCCTTCCAGTTTTTCTTTATGTAAATACATATATTTATTCTTCCCCCACTTTCTCTCCTCTATTCACTTAATATATATGCCTGTTCTGAACTTTTCTAATTATTTTTTTTTGTTCTAATTATTTTCTTTCTAACTCTTATTTTCTTTTACCCTGATCTGTAATTATTTTCTCCAGATTTTGTGGCTTTTTCGTGTGGTCTTTGGATAAATGTGAGGGTCACAGTTCTTTGACTTGTAAAAGTAAAATTTTTTAGTATCTATAGCTGTGAGGATTAAGTGAGGTAATCTGCAGCTCTTAGCCTATGGTGGACAATCAATATTTGTGTTTCTCTTCCCTTTCCTCTAAGCTTTTTGCCCTTCCCTAGTGAAATCATCCCTTTAATAAAAAAAAAAAAAAAAAAAATTAAAAATGCAAAAATAAAAAATAAAAGAATAAAACGTAAATAACTTTTTTCATTGTGTCTTTCATCACCATAAGCTATGTTATCTTTTATGTACGCTGACAATTTCTTCTGTATGTTCCCCCAGTGTCTTATTTTTTTTCCACTTTATTTTCAAAGAAGCTTTAGCTTTCAGAAAAGTCACACAGAAAATATAGGGGGATTCTCCTATATCCCACCCTGTCCCCTTCTCACATTTTCCCCTATTGATAACATCTTACATGAATATGGTACATTTGTTGCAATTCTTGAACAAATATTGAAGCATTACTACAACCATAGTCAGTGGTTTACATTATGAATTACATTTTGCACCATACACTCTTATAGGTTTTGACAAAATTTAGAATGGCCTGCATCCATTATTGCAAGATCATGCAGAACCCTGCTTTTGCCTGGAGGAAAAATTCTGGGAAGAGGTCCACCACGGATAGGGTTTTCTCAAATCGGTCTTTTCCATCCAAAACAGAACCAAGGTCCCACGAAGGGGACACAGACTGGCCCCAGAGTATCCCTGGAGAGGGGATCAGGAAGGGTGCCCAAAGCTTCTCTGATGGCTCTCCAAATCTGAGTTTTCCTGGCCTGCCCAGGTAATGCAGCCCTTCCACTACTGGTCCCCTGCAGCCCCGAGGAATCTCTGCATGTTTAAATCTCCACTGCCTCCACCCCTGTTCAGGGTGGGCTTGAAACAGTGGCTGCTGCCACAGTTGTCCAGGGCAGGTTGAAACAACAGCTGCCCTCAGAGCTTGGACACAGTGATCAGAATTTGATAATCAAAAGCCGTGATCAGTGATAAGCCATGCCCACCCCTGTCCTTGGAGAAGAGGATTTTTATGTCCCTTTTTTTCACCAGCAGCTAGTCAGGACTGGACCCTGTGGCGGCCTGCTGTGAGGGTGTGATGGATGCCTATAGCCACCACAAATAGAGCAATTTACAGTTCTTTATCATAATTTATCAGCCTCTTCCTCCAGTTCTTCCCTGGATGCCGTACAGTGTTCTGGCCTCTGGAGTTTCAAAAATAGTTATTTCTTATAATTCCTGCCTGTTTAATAGTTGTTTTGATGGAAGAACTGAGTTCTGGATCTTCCTACTCTTCCATCTTCCCTGGAAGTTCTCTGAACTCACTTCACTCTTACTTTTTTTTTTACTCCTTTCTTTACAACAGAACTTCTTGAAATAATTTTCTACTTGCTACTTCTATTTTTCTTTCCCTATTCTTTCTTTTTTTTTTTAAAGATTTATTTTATTTATTTATTCCCCCCCTTGCCACTTGTACTCTCTGTCTGCTGTCTGTGTCCATTTGCTGTGCGTTTTCCTGTGTCTGCTTGTCTCTCTTTGTTGCATCATCTTGCTGCACTAGTTCTTCGTGGGCAACGGCCATCAGCTCTTCGAGGGCACAGGCTGGCTTGCCTTCACCAGGAGGCCCCAGGAATCAAACGTGGAGCCTCCAATATGTAGATGGAAGCCCAATTGCTTGAGCCACATCCGCTTCCCTCTCCATTCTTTCTTTCTCTGTACTTCCAATAATTTAAAACTTGCAGAAACCAGAATATACTAAGCATTTTTTTCTCTCTGAGTCATTTGAGCATAAATTACCAACATGATGCCCCATTACCCTCAAATTCTTTAGTATGTATTTCCTACAAATGAGTATGTTCTCCTATATAAGTATCATATAACATTTAAATCTGGGCATTAATATTTATATATTATTGCCTTCTAACTCATTCAAATGTTGCTGTGCTAATATGTCCTTTACAGCAAATGGATCTAGTCTAGGATGACATGTTGCATTTAGTTTTTTTTTTTTTTTTTTTTTAATTTAACTTAATTTTATTTTGGTACAAGTCCTTTTTATTTTATTTTTTTAAATATACTTTTTTGATTAAAAAAAAAAGATACTTAGATTACATAAATGTTACATAAAAAATATAGGGGATTCCCATATGCACCGCTTCCTACCCCTCCCACATTTTCCCACAGTAACAACATCCTTCATTAGTGGGGTACATTTGTTCAATTTGTTCATTGCAATTGATGAGCACATTTTGAAGCATTGCCATTAAGCGTGGATTATAGCTGACATTGTAGTTTATACTCTCTTTCACACAACTTTGTAAGTTATGACAAGATATATAATGGCCTGTATCTGTCATTGCAATGTCATTCAGGACAATTCCCAAGCCCTGAAAATGCCCCTGTAGTACACATAATTTTCCCTTTGCCTCCCCTCAGAACATCTAGTGGCCACTGCTTCCACATCAATGATAAAAGTTCTTCCATTGCTAGAATCACAATAAATCTATAGTAGAATACCAGTAAGTCTACATTAACCCATCATTCATTCCCCAGTACTGAGGATTCTGGGATGGTGATGCCCACTCTGTCTCTAATTGAGAGTGAGCTTAGATCTCATGGGGCAGATGGATGGGACTATCTTGCTTGTAGTTGCAGACGCTTTCTGTTTCTTGGGATGGTTGTTGTCCATCACGATCTCCTTGTTAGTTGTCCTGGGTGAGTCCAATGAACTGGAGAGTAGGTAGTGCAACTCTTTTGAGATTCAGGGCACATGGACAGCCCAAAGATTTAGGTCTCTTGTACGTACACCTATCAACTCTATTACTAACTATAGAAGGGGCAGAAGAGCCAAGTGTAGGGAAACCACAACTGAGTCCAACTCTGTCACACTGGGAAGCATAAATTCCCAAGTAGTGCCCACTGGCAAGGCACCAAACTCCTGAGCTGTCTGCCCTGCCTATAATGTCGGGATGTCCCCAGAGCCCTCAGGAGCCCCACTATTTGAGGAAATATTTACTTTGACATTTCATGAGATCCTGCTGAAACATAACCTCTGGAATGACCTCCCAACTTACTTTGAAGTCTCTTAGCCATTTAAATTCATTTGTCTTTACCCTTTCCCCCTTTTGGTCGAGATCTTTTTCCAGTTGCATTGCTAGTTGGTGCTTGGTAGTAATCCCTTGGTGCCAGGGAGTCTTATCCCCGGGAATCATGTTCCATGCAGAGGGGAAGGTAATGCATTTATATGCTGAGTTTGGCTTAGAGAGAGGCCACATTTGAGCAACAAGGAGGCTCTCAGGAGGTAACTCTTAGGCACCCTATAATATTAGGCTAAGTTTCAATTTCAAAAGTAAAAGTTCATAAGTACAGTCATCAATATTAAGGGCCTGTCAATGGTCCATCCTACTGTTGCATTTAGTTTTCATGTATTTTTAATCTCATTCATTTCCTTTGTCTTTCCTTGACTTTCATATCTTGAAAATTTTGAAAATCCAAGATCAGTTATTTATAGAATTCCCCTCAATTTGGGTTTGTCTCATATTTTCTCATGATTATATTTAGGTTGTGTATTTTAGTCACAAATATCACAGAAGTGATGTTCTTTTATCATCTCAACAGGTGGTGGTTGGTGTCAATTTGCCAGATTACTGGTGATGTTAACCCTGTTCACTTGATTAAGGTAGTATCTTCTAAGTTTATTTACTTTAATGTTACTAATTTTCCCTTAGTAATCAATAAGGATTTGTGGAGATGTACTTTGAGACTATGCACACTTTCACTTTAATCCAGTGGTTTTAATATACATTGATATATTTTGGCTGAATTAATTATTTCTTTGATGGTTGCCAAATAATGATTTTCTAATGACATTATTCCTTCTACATTCACCAGTTGGGAATGGTTTCTTTTTTTCCTATTGATTTATTCATTATTTATATATATAAGTAAAATCTCTTGGATTATTATTTTTTAATGGGTTGTAGTCCATTACCATCATAATTTGTACTGATGTTCAGATTGTCTCAGATTTGACCAGTGGAAGCCCCTTCAGCTTCCTTCTGGGTTCTTTTGCAAAATCTCTTATCATTCTTTGAGTACTTACTTGCTTTCTGGTACAAAAAGATATTTCAGGTTCATCTTGTACTGTTCCTATCACAGACTTGTAAGTAAACATTTCTCCAAGGAATCCTGGTTCTTTTTAGTGGAGAAAGATATTTAGAAGTAAAGGTATGGGCTCTGGTGTGCTCACTTCTTCTAGGGTTATCACTGCTATCAGAACCTCTCAGTGAATAGAGCTAGAAATATATTTCCATGTATACACACAGTTATACCATACACCCACATCTATATTTATTTCCCTATTTTATATTGAAAACCATGGGTTTACAGCTATACCTCCAATTCCCATCCATATTATAAGGTTCACTGGTTTTCTCCTGTGATATAACTCAATTTTCCAGCAGCAAGAAAACTGGGTCCCATTATCTTCTATATTTTTCCTTATTTGATCAATGCCCCCCTGTACATAACCAGTCTTCAAATGCTGCTGTTGCCCTCCCCTAGTTACAGAGAATTCTTCCTTACCCCTCTTGGGCGCTATACCCTGGCCTGGGCCATTGCTGCTCCCTCCTTTTCCCTCTCCCTTTCAGCCAATGAGGCAACCACCTAATTATTCAGCCCCCCTATTGGCTTTTAGAATCAATTGTAAAGGAAGCAAGGAAGGCTCTCTTTACCCCAAATTTTTTACCTGAAAAATTTCAAACTTACTGAAAAATTGTCAGAATACAATAGTGAAAAGTCATTTACCTTGACCTGGATTAAATAGTTTTGAACATTTTTGCCACATTTGCTTTCTCTTTTTCTTTCTCATATATATACACATATATTTATGTATATATGTATGCATACAAACTATCAATTTTTGTTGCAATTGAATCATTTGAGATAATGTAGATATCATGATATGTTACCCTAAAACACTTCAGCATTTATCTCTTCGAACAAGGATTTTCTTTTCATATAACCAGTATATACTTATCACACTGAGGAAGTTTAACATTGATTCAATACTCTTGTTTAATGTGCAGCCCGTATGTAATTTTTTCCAGTTGGATTAATCATGTTCTTGTACTTTTTTTTTGATCCAAGATCTAATCAATGATTGTACATCTCATGAAGTTGTTATATCTCTTTATCTAGGTCTCCAGCCTTGAGAACAGTGTTTGACACATAAAAGTCCTGAATCAGTGTTTGTGCTCTCATTAAGGAATCCTCCATTTAGCTATATTTTCTCTATTTCTAATTTGATGTCTTTCTAAAAAAGTTAGGTAATTCACTTTATAAAATTAATTTGCTTTCTGTTGAAATTCCATGCAAATGTAGTTTTAGAACTATAGAAATATTATAGAATTATAAAATTACCAGAACAAATGAACAAACAAAAGTAAGCAATTTCCCTATTCTGAAGCGGAGTCTCCTAGTCTTTCAGAAGGCAACCACTGTTACCAGTTTCTTGTGAATTCCTTCAGAAAATTCTCGGCATGTATAAATATATACTTGTATTTGTACATCCTGCCGTTTTTCCCCCCACATAAATGGGATTATAGCATGTACTCTTGTATAACTTGTGCCTGTGCTTTCTAATATATCTTAGAGATGGTTGTGCAAAAGCACACATAGAACTTCCTCATTCCTCTTCTTGGCTTTATAGTATTCCAGTGTATGGATGTCTCATAATTTAATTGTTGGAGGACATGAAGTTTGTTTCAATTCTTTTAACTATTACAAATATATTTCACCTCTTAAAGGGCCTATACTACTTTTTATTTGACATTTTGAAATCACAAAATGACAGAATTAAATGTTGAGAGCATTAAGATGAATTACTTCACATACCTAGCTTAAAAAGTGAGCTATTTTAGGTTACCTTGACTTCCATATAGTTGTACTTCAGTGTAATACTAATAAACTTAATCTGTCAAATGAAGTGAGTGATGAATCATTCAGTGTTAAAATGTAAATGTCTCGCTTAGTCATGCAGAGATGAATTAGAGCAGTGCTTCTAAATCTGTGATGAAAACTTAAAGCTTTTTTTCCAAACCATGCAGACCAATACTTTTGTAAAATGCAGTAAAAACAAATTACCAGAAAAATACAATAAACAAAGGCATAGAAAATACAAAGACCAGATGATTAATATAGAGCAGTGGATCTTAAAGTGTGCTCTTTACAGTTTTTAGATATAAAAGGGCCTCGAAACAAAAAACTCTTGGTATAGAGAATTGATATTATATTTATAACTTTTGGTCTTTCCACCATCATAACTACTAAAAAGTTATAAGTGAAATAAAGATTCCTCATATTAAATTCCTACATGCCAACTTTGAAAGAACATCATGCATATCAATATTTAATGTTATTAATGTGACAAATAAGCTTGCTTTTTTGCTGGTTAATTTATCTAATCCAGTTTAGATTGAAGACAATGCTACTTGCTGGGAATAATGTAATTCTAAACTGTTTCTACTGTTTGTTTTAATAAGACTCCCAGTAGAGAAATCAGTCTCGTAAATGTATTTGATGGCTGTGTAAAAAAAGATTTTAAAACAAATTCAGGAAATTCATTTTTAAATTTATTCAGAATTAGGCATGTGGTCTTGTATTTTCAAAATTCATCTTCAGTTTTCCATCAGTAAATTTAAGCAATTTATCCTCTAAAATTATAGTGAAATTTAAATGGTCTTTCAATGAAAGTAATAGATCTCAGATTCATGATTTTCCTGTAAATGGATCTCCTTGTGATGGAAAGTAACTAAAAAATTTTTATCAAATTCATAATCTGGATTGCATTTCTCAAACTTATTTTTCTTATTTTGTTCACTGCCCTAGCTATTTGACTAGCACTGTGTTTTCAAGACTGTTTTTCACCTATAAGAAACATTAATAAACATATTTATGTTTTACATACATTTTTTTGGAACAAGCCTGCTTTACTAATAACATTAATGGGTTAGTTATTATTTACAGTATAATGTTAATCTTGACTCACTTTCTTTAATTTTTGTATAATAAACTTTATCTTTAAAAAGGGTTTTAGATTACAGAAAAGTTGCATTGAAAGTATGAGGGATTTCCATGTACCCCCACCCCTCCCACATCTTCCGCTATTAATAACATCTTACAATTGTGTGGCACATTAGTTACAATTGATGAATAAATGTTGAAGCATTGCTAACCAAAGTCTATAGTTTACATTGTGGTTTATACTTAATTCCAGTGCCCTAAAAATGCCCTATATTCCACCTATTATTCCTTCCTCCTCCCCTCAGAACCTCTGGTAACCACTATCTTTATAACAATGTTGCATGTTCTTCCACTACTACAATATTAATAAGTTTACTTCGTCCATGGTTGCATTCACCCATTATATTTGGTCATTCCTCAACCTTTATGATTTTGGGATGGTGATGCCCACTCTGCCTCAAACTGAAAGGGGGCTTAGATTTTATGGGGCAGATGGAAGGAATTGTTTGCTTGAAGTTATAGATAACCTCTTTTTTGGGATGGGGTTTGTCCATCATCATTGTTTTTTTAGTTGTCCTGGGCAAGTCCAATGGTCAGAGAGTAGGTATTGGCCACAACTCTTCTGAGACTGAGGGCTCAACTGGTTTATAAACAGACCAAATATTTAAGACATATATTTAATGGGTATAGTGCTAATTATAGGCTCAAATAGAAAGGGTAGAAGAATTATGTGTAGGAAAATTATAAATGAGTCTAACTCTTACATTGGGGAAATAGGTTGTCATATATACATTAAAAAACTTTTTTTTTTGTTAGAGAAGCTGTTGGTTTACAGAAAAATCATGCTGAAAATTCAGAGTTCTCATATACCCCACTCAGACACACAGTTGTCCTTGTAATTAACACTTTGCATTACTGTGGTACATGTCTAACAATTGAAAAAAATATTATAAAAATTACACCATTAACTATAGTCCATACTTTACATTAGGGTTCACTGTTTGTATTGTACAGTCCAATAGTTCTTTAAAAATTTTAATTCTAGTAACAGATATACAACCTAAAATTACCCCTTTTAAACCCATTCAAATATATGGTGTTAATTATATTCACAGCTTTGCCAGGTATGGTGGTTTGAAGCTGTATGTACCCCAGAAAAACATGTTCTTAAATCTAATCCATTCCCCTGGGTATAAACCTATTTTAAGTAGGACCTTTTAATGAGGTTACTTCAGTTAAGGTGTGACCCACCTCATTCAGAATGAGTCTTAATCCTTTAACGGGAGTCCTTTATAAATGGAATGAATATAGACAGAGAGAAAGAGAGACAGAGAGAGAGAGCATGCGAGTGTGCTGCATGGAAGCCAGAAGCTGAAAACAATGAAACCCAGAAGAGAAGGGAGCAAACAGCAGACACCACCATGTGCCTTGCCATGTGACAGAGGAGCCAAGGGTCACTGGCAGCCAGTTTTTGGGAAGAAAACATGGCCTTAATGATGCCTTGATTTGGACATTTTCTCAGCCTCATACTTTAAGATATTGAATTCCCATTGTTTTAGCCAACCCATATCATGGTATCTGCTTTAAGCAGCCCAGGAAATTAAAACAAGATGCTTACATTTTCTCAAGTTTTTATTCACTTGTGAGTTATAGGTGACAAACTAACCTGAAATATCACACGTTGTAAAATGGTCCTTGTATTAGTCAGGGTTCTCTCGGGAAACAGAATCAACAGAAGATATGTCAATAATATGAGATTTTAAGAGTCTCTCACGCGACTGTGGGTATGCACAAGTCCAGGTTCCGCAGGCAGGCTGCAAACCAGGGTCTCCGATGAAAGTCTGATGAAGGCCCTTGATGAGTTTCTGGGAGAAGTTGGCTGCCAACGAGGAGTTGGGAAATTCTCTCTGAATGTTGAAATCACTTCCCCTTTTAAGGCATTCAACTTAAAAGCGTCACCCATTGATGATACAATCTCCCTGATTGATACAGATGTAATTGGCCATCCACGCAGTAAACTAACTGGTGATCGAAGTCCATAGATGCTCTTGTATTGCAATTAGCCCAGTGCTTGCTGGACCAAATACCTGGACACAATTACCTGGCCAAGTTGACACATTAGCCTAACCATCACAGTCCTATTGTGCTAGACTAGCATATAGTTCATGCCCAAGTGACTTACTACTTGAGTTCATCAACTTCACAGGCTTGGGATGTTGCAGCAATGTCAAATTACAATAAAAGTTTCTAAATACTTCATCTTGTATTCAATAGTTATCCTTTCAAGAACCAGTAACAAACAGAATATGGACTAGCGCAGGTCCACAGACTACACTCTGAGTAGCACTGGACTGGGAGGTATTTATGTGCCCCACCCTTATACATAGGGGTACCGTTTGGCTACATAGACTAAGAAGACAATCACAGAGTAGTCTGATATTCATAGACTGTCTGGTTTATATAGTGCTATCCATTGTCATTTTATTCCAATGCTGGATGACTTCCGACAATTTACTTAATCCTTTGAGCCTCAGCTTTCTTACTCATTAAATAAAAATATCTCCCTCACAGAGTTGTAATTGGAATTAAATGACATAATATATGAAGAGTGCCTAGGACAGTGCTGAAATACAGTGTATTCTCAATAGAAGTTAGATACCTCTTCTCTCTCCTCATCCTCACTACTCCCTTTGTCCTCTATGACCTTTGTATCTTGGTGAAGTCAGATAAAAATGAACATCAAAGGCAATCTTGATGGGGAAAATAAGTCATATTTGGTTTTATTAAGCCTATGGATATGTATATATAGAAATATATAGAAGTGAGGAAGGGCAGTTCCATTTGTCTGTCTGGGTGAAGATGGAGATTTTATACGTACAGGGTTTGTTTTTGCTTTGTATGACTGACAGACTGGTCTCCTACCAGTCTTAGGGAGGCTTCTGCCATACTGTTTATAAGCCCTGGTTTATGCTAAGCCTTTCCTAAAATGCATTTAGTTACTAATGTTGAGATTCAGTGGCTTGCTGATCTGACATATTCTGACAGAGGCAGACTAGGGTATTATTATTTAAATCCCATGGTCCTACATTCAGAGAGAAAAAACACTGATCAGGTCATGCCTCCCTTCTCCCTCCCTTCCTTCCCATGGAAGTTGAGTATGATTTTGAATATGATTTACTTACTATAAAATTAACTCATTTACGCATAAAATTCAGATATTTTCAGTAAATTTATAGGGTAGTGCCAACACCACAATTCAATGATAGAACATTTCCCTCGCCCCCAAAAGGCACTTGTATCCATTTGCAGTCACTTCCTGTTCCTACCTCCAGCTTCCAACAACCACGGATCTACTTTTTGTCTCTGTAGATTTGCCTTTTCTAGACATTTCATATAAATGGGATCATATAATATATGGTCTTTTGCATTTGGCTTCTTTCATTTAGCATAATATTTTTGAGGTTCATCCATGTTGTAGCATTTATAAATCAGTATTTGTTTCTTCTGATTGCTGAATATTATTCCATTTTATGGATACACTACATTTTGTTTATGCATTCACCAGTTAATGCACATTGAGTTGTTCCCATTTTTGTTTATTATAAATAATGCTTTTATGAACATTGGGGTACAGGTCTTTGTGTGGGCATGTTTTCATTTCTCTGTCACCTACGAGTGGGATTACTTGCTCATATGTTAAATTTATGTGCAATTTTAAAATTAATTTCCAAACTGTTTCCCAAAGTGGCTGCACCATATCTTGTATTTAATACCATTGATTTTTATAATGATTGCAAGGTTAGTTGCATGGTGTTTATTAAGAAACAGAAAGTTACCAACTAAAGTTTAGAGTAATTATTTAGTGGACACTGTCATGTACCACCCAGATTCTCCTTCAGGATTGGAGAACCTATTCCCCTAGCTTCTGAGAGTGCTGCCAGCTGACCATATTCCATTATCAGCTCTCTTCAGGAACTGTCTTTGTCTGAAGAGCCACCTTGCTCAGGGTCATGATACTTTCCTGGGGGCAGCCTGCAACCAATCACTGAGTAATATGAGGCTGTGAAGGCCCAGTCTCTTTGCCCCAACTCAGGACAACTCCGAAGCTCCATCCCACCTTCAGGGCTCTCTGTAGGGTTGACTGAGACTTCTGCTTTCTTTCTTCTCTTCCCCGAGAAGGGTTGATCCCCAGAGCACTCCCTAATAAACTTTCTGCACATTGCACTCCATCTCTGCTTCTGCTCTCCAAGGAAAGCAACCTGCAACAAATTGCTGCCTTATAAGTATTACAAATTGCATTTACACTTGACTAATTAAGTAGATCCCGCTGCTGGCAAGAATCAGAATATTTTCTTGAAGCCTGAAGCCAAATTCCAATCTCTTCATAGAATTCAGTTTCTGTTGTTTCAGTATCTACCAAGAGAGGGCAGTGAAATGCTAGTTAAACTAGCAGCCTTGTAGCAAGAATAAAGGAGATTTAATTACCACAGAAATTCTCAGCACTTTGTTCTCTGAAAAAAATATTTTTTCCTGGCTTGTCCTATATCAATCAGGACTCAGTAGGCTATGTAGGGATAAACTTCATTTGGTGTGCTCTAAGAAAAGCAGAATTTTGAGGAATTTCTTTTTTAGGGGACATTCCTGAGTGCAGGCTGTTTTCATTTTAAATTAATTAATGTTTAAATTGATGATATAAAAGCACTTTAATTAAGTGGATTTTCTTTAATTCAGTCAAGAATGACTCATAATATCAGATAATGTTAGTTAGATTCAGAGTTTATCTAATTCAACCTCCTTATTTTACGGATTGAAATACATGGTACTTAAGAGTGGAGTCCTAGATCCGAAGGAGAACCAGGACTGAGATTTGGTCGACTGCTTTTCCTACCACATCTTGCTTCCCTTCTTCTATTATAGGACTTTGGCTATTTCTAGTTTTTCATAGAGTTAAACGATTTTATTTATAAAGAAAAACATTGCCGAGATCTTCATGAAATGTGATTGGTGATGGGTATTAACACTCTTGAATCTGGCCGACTGGTCAGCAGTGATTTTAAGTTTGGCATACTCCGGAATTGTTTCCCCTTCTGCATTTCCAGTCATTTATAATGTTAATGTTATCAATGTTTTTGGTATGTGTAACTTCTATTTAAAATATTTTTTCTTTGCTCTCTTGTCAATTCACACAATCTGTGTAGTCACAGCTAGTTGATCATTTCCATTTTGCATGATTTGTTTTCACTTTGTGGTCCAAAACTCTTCAGCTGGGTGAAATGCTATTGTTTTAAGAAAACTGCAGGAGTTCTTAACAATGTAAAAATCAACCACTCCCCTCATCTTTGTTACTATCAATATTAAATTATCTAACATCTTTGCTTGGCAAAACCAGGGAATATCCTGGTTCTTGACCTCACTAGCTTTTAATACCAGTTATAATTAAAGAGTTTCCCACATGCTGGTGTCCTTTGCTCAAAGTTCATTGTTTTTTTTTTTTTAACAACTTTCTTCTTGCTGTTTATTAAAATTCCCCTTACACTCAATTTCCTTTGTCTCTGTAAATATATACCCTTGTTATGGCAGAATCCTAAAGCATGGAAGTGTGATTTTAAGTGCATTCCTTGTTAGATAGTTTTTCTACTTTTTTTTATCGATGTGTTTTGAATTTAAGTGTGTGTGTGTGTTGTGTGAGAGAGAGAGAGAGAGAGAGAAAGAGAGAACAGTGTATTTGCTTTGTTGGTGTCGTCTTCTTACTTCCAGATTCAGAAGGGGGCCACTTTATTTACCTGCTTCAGGAATTATGACTTTCAATATAGAGGCTTCTTTTGAGGAACCCAAGGTCAATGACTCAGCATCAATTTCTTTAGCATCAAATTACTTTTCCTGATGGTACAGTTCTGACTCCATAGGACCCCAGGTTCTTCATTTGCTCCTCCCTGAACTTTGAATAAATGATCTAACTTTTGTGCACCTTGGTTTCCTTGTTTGCAGAATACGGTTAAGAATTCCTGAGTCACAGCATTAATGTGAGAGCTAAATGAGCTGGTAGCTGTAAAATGTTTAGCACCTAGCAGTCACTCAGTATGTGGTATCATTACTTCATCATCAGCTCTTCACCTTTGAAAATGTCACTCATTTAGACTACCAGTTACTGTGAGTGTAGATAACCAAGTACAGGCTGTATAGTTTGCCCTCCCAAAAAGGAATGGAATTTTAATAGGGCCAACTATTCAAACTGCATTTCCTGTGGAATTTTAGACATTAACCTATAGAAAGGAAGGATCTAATGGAAGCCTTTCCTAGCTTTTTCTTGGCCTTCACAATTATTCAACATAAGGAATGTATCTGTTTTGCCTTTGGACATGACTGTTGGGCTTTGGGAAACTTGAATTTTTGCCTGTCAGGGTAACTACTTCACCCATTCATTCTTTCTTTCCCTTACTAATGGCCTTTATTAACTCCTTCCTCCCTGATTAGTGCTGTCCTATCTTCTGTTAAATACCAAATAATTTGAAATATGGCACTCTTGTTAATATTGATTTATATTTGCAGTATCTACTAAACACCCTTTAAATATGAGTCATGGAGATGCGGATGTGGCTTAAGCAGCTGGGCACCTGCCTACCACATGGGAGGTCCTGGGTTTGGTTCCTGGTGCCTCCTAAAGAAGACAAGCAAGACAGCAAGCTGATGTGACAGGCTGGTGTGGTGAGCTGATGTAACAAGATGGCACAAAAAGATGATACAACAAAGAGACACAGTGAGAAAACACAATGAGAGACATAACAAGCAGGGAGCAAAGGTGGCTCAAGTGATTGGGTGCTTCCCTCTCACATGGGAGGTCCCAGGTTTGGTTCCCAGTGCCTCCTAAAAAGAAGATGAACAGAGAACAGACAGCGAGTGCAAACAATGGGGGGAGGGGGGATAAAATAATATATATATGATTCAAGGCTCAATCTAGATTAAAGTTATATTTCTGCATTTAAGGCTTGAGAACTTAGAATGTTGTGGTTCCAATGCATGGTAGCGCTTTGATAAGTACCTGTTGTTGATAATGAATTAAACACTCAGATTTCTGAGATATGACCATAGACTTTTTTCATGCCATAAAATAAAAAAATATATCTTGCTACTTAAAAGCAATTTGAGGATTTTAAATATTTTTTTATCATTTTATGAAATTCTATAATTTTGAAGGGTAGTTAGATGAATATAGTGGGGCAATTAGCAGAGAGGCTGTGGAAAAAAGAATATAATTTGTGACCAAGTGTTTAACAAACCATAAAGTGCTATTTACCTATGAGTAATCATAATCATTAATGCCCCCAAAATTGATGAACCATACTTGAAGTCACTGTTACAAATAGCTATAGGAACTTTAAAGGAACAAAAATGTGGCCTACAAGCTTGTGATCTCTGGGCTAAAAGTTTCACTAGATTATCTTTAAGGTTCCTTTCTATTTTTAGATTCTATGAAAATATGAGTAGAAATTCAAAAGTAACAAATATGTTAACAAAACTGCAGCTTTCCCTGCTCCCATAAAATGCCTCGGACACACATTTGTCCTGTAAATTAACTGATGAGAGTTTTGGGTCAGACATGTTAGAAATTGCTTCTATAATGATGTCTGATTTTAGGTAGTTAAATATCACTTTTATAGTGTGAGTGAATCAGGGCTCTCCTTCCCCTGACATACCCTGACCATTTAAAATGACCCTACTTTCTGATGATGTACTTTGTAAAAGTGTCTGTTTTATCACCTAATTAATCAAGCGTGATGGAAAACCTAAATGAATATTCTTTCAGAAGAAAATCACTTTAAAGGTAGTCAAAAGGGCAGCCCAAATGGACGTTTGCAAGTCATATCAATGGGAAAATAAAATGTGATCCTTTTCTCTGCTGTTTTTCCTTTATAAAAAAGTGTTGATACTAGAAGTCATGAAAACATCCCATGGCTTATGGAATTTTCATCACCCAAATTCCCCTTTCCCATGTTTTTTAGTGTGGTGATTGATGGAAAGCAAGAAACTCTGGCATTTCTAGAAGCATTATATCAATGATATGGCTTGTGCTGGACCTTTTATTAAAAGTCTCACTGTTCCTTTCCAGACACTCCCTAGTTAGCTTCAGGCTCTAGCCCAGAGGACTGTACATGGTTGTATTTAGCCGCCTGGGAAGTGTCTCTGGAAAGATGCTGGCTCAGCGTAACAGGGTTGTACCCTGACTGCCTTTTGGGTAAAATCTTTATTTTTAACTCTACTCCCTATTGCAGATGATTGTCGAAGTCAGATTACAGCGAGAAGAGCTTGGTTTCAGTCTAAGATCTTTTTTCTCTATTTGCTGGAGTTCAGAACCATTTTCCTCTTTTGTTATTAGAAGGAAATAAAATGATAGACTTCCTTGGAAAATGTTATGTGCATAATACTAAAGATTTAGCATATATTGTCTTGTCTATAGTTTGTAGAGGAAAAAACTCTAATCTTGTCTACAGGTCTTTTCCCACTCAATGATATAATAAATAAAATAATACAAAATAAAATATAAAATAAAATGAAATGAGCAATTCAGTGGAGCTCTTCAGGGTAGCATAAAGGTTATAAATATGTATGAAATGGCAAAGCCTTGCCCACTAACAATAATATAACAAACCATAATATAAGGAAGATGAAATAAAGGCTAGGTAGGAGTATTCATAATATGCTTTGAGAGCATAGAGAACTTAATAAGAGGATCAGAGAATGCTTCCTAGAGATAGCAGTGTTTGAGTTGGGCCTTTAAAGATGAGAAGGGTTTTATAGGCAAAGAATCAGCTAAAGGGTATTTCACAGTGAGTGAATTTGATAGAAGACAGGAATCCTGAAAATGCTTGTTGGATTGCTGGGGTGGCAAATGGATCAGTTTGCTTAGTGTGGGCTACATAGTTGGGTGTGGTAGGAGACATAGCTAGTGACAGAGTTTGGGACTAGGCCAAGGAGGGTCTTGAATTTGCTGCGTTAGGGAACTTTACAGTAGTAGATCTGTAGCAGTTTGGTATTATTTATGAATTCCAAAAATAGATATTAGATTATGTTTCTAAATTGGTCTGTTCCTCTGAGTATATTAGATTGTATTGGATTCAGAGGTTTCGCTCTTACTTGATTAAATTATGATTAAGGCTTTGATTGGGCCACATCAGTAGGAAGTTGAGTCCCCGCCCCCTTGGTGGGTGGGGACTCACAGAGAAAACGACCGAGCAGAGTAGTTAGTTGGAGTTTTGATATTGGAGCCCCAGGAAGTAAACACACAGAGAAGCAGTTACATGAGGAAAGAGAGAAGGCTTCATTAGACATGGCAGAGGCCTCAGGAAGAGAGACAAGCAGTTCGCCTGATAGTTTACAGCTGGCCTTGTGGAGAGAGCAGAGCAACTGAGTCCAGAGAGAAATGAGCCCTGGGAGAGAGAGACTTATTCCAACCTACAGCTGATATTGGAAGAAGCTGGGACCATGGAGCCTTAAGAGGAAGAGGAAGACTGAACCCTTGCAGACACTGGCAGCCATCTTGCTCCAACACGTGGCAACAGAGTTTGGTAAGGAAGTAACTTATGCCTTATGGCCTGGTAACTGAAATTCTACCCCAAATAAATACCCTTTATAAAAGTCAACACATTTTTCTGGTAGTCTGTGTCAGCACCCCTTTGGCTGACTAATATAAGATCTCTCCCCATGGAGTTTTAAATCAGTTGAAATATTTATTCTTTGCTTCTTAAAAAACATCACACATCTCTTCTTGGAATGATTTTGGAGTCATACTCTCAGTTTCAGAAGTGATACATTTTGGTGAACCTGAACTCTCATTTGGAAGACATTATGTCATTCGTCTTCTGAAGACAAGCTACTTTTAAAATGGATCAAGTGAGATAATACACATGGAGGGGCTTTAAAAAGGGTAACATTTATTTGAAATGGGAGATTATTTTATTCTGAAACAAACCTTTGACCTTTACTTTATAATATCTGTATGTATTTAAAACTTAGCATTTCTTTTCTTCTCTTTTACTCCATGTCCTCCACCTACATTTAAAAAGTAAAAACAATATAATTACATTACAGAAAGCATGGAGACAGGAAAACACACCCATGATTCCCTTCATTTTTTAGGGCTACTGCCATAATTCTGGTCCTGAGTTAGGATAAAGTGGACTTTGGTCATTTTGCCAGCTCAGCATTCATTCCCTTTTCTTGAATAGCACTCTGAATTTTCTTGGAGAAACGAACTACTCTCAAAATATGTGGTTGAGATGAAACTGATCTATTGCTGTGTCTAGGAGGATACAAATGAACAATTGTATCCACATTGACTATGGTGATTGATTTAGTGTTGAACATGTGGTCAAGCGAGACCACCCAGAGTCAGAGACACAATTTTCAGTCTTTTGTTGGAACTTCTGGATAGGAGTCATGGTTTTTCCCTGGAGTTGCTGAGAAAATAGGATATAAGACCCAGACTGCTAGTAGTCATATTGCTATATTTAGGTAATAATTGAGCCAACTGGTAGGAAAGCAGAACCAGGAGACAGAGAGAGACAGTTCTCTGGAAGTTGAAATTGTAATGGTGGTTATTTTAGTTATGTTTGCCAGTAATTCTTTTTTTTTTTGCTTTGACCACTTTGTCCTGTTTTTACCACTGACAGATGCACATAGAGAAATACTCAATGTCTTAGGTATGAAACGAAGCTGAAGTACTCTGGGAAGTCATAATATTGGAGCTGGAGAGTACACTGAAGAATGATAAGGATTGATTTGTTATATTGGCCCAGCTCTCTCTACCATTCTGTGGAGATTGTGCTAAAGCAGCGTGCTTTCCCCTAATTGGCTCAAAGGAAGGGTCCTTCCAGGTACCCTCCGTGCCACTTCCTGTGTGGAGGAGATGAGGCCATACCACCTTTCAGCTGTTTGCCTGGCACTTTTGCTTACAGCAGGTCTGAAGACACAGGAAAAATTGGAGATGTGGTCAGTTTGGTGCATTTTGACAAGATGAAGGGCAGATCATGTTATGTGCTACATTTTCTCCTCTTTGTCATCTAAAATATTTTTCCTGATGAAAAGTGGCTAAAATGAATCTCAAGGTCAGCTGGAAAGGACAACCTGTGAGCCTTGAATAGAACTGGCGTAGGATACTTGTGAGCTTTTAGGACCAAAAAGCAGAACCCCTTCCTGTCCCTACCAGCTGTCTTTCTGTACCATTTCTCAGGTAGCAGCCACGCAGGCGCTGGGTCCCCTCCCCCTAATTGTGGGGCCTTTTGGGGGAAGTCTGTGTGCAGTAACCAGGCTGGTCTACAGTATGCTGGAGGAGAAGCAGAAGTGAGAGTGGACAGATTTTCCAAGCTAGCTGAGCTCCAACGTCCTTCACGCTCCTGCCTCTGGTATTGCTTTTGCTGTCGAGCTGTGATGGTAATCATGATCTCGGCAGGCATATCACAGCTCCACTTATATTGCAGATGGTTGATATCCAAGCCAACAGAAAATGTGCAGCATCCATGGGAAAACAGATTCTTACAAATCCTTCAGAGACAGCAGGGCATGCAACCTATGCCCAAGCTGTTTTAGTACCAGCACATTCTAAACTGGTTAGACAGCAAAGGATCAAAGGCAGGCATTTAAGTAACAATAAAAGGTCAGGTCACTGTATATTGGAGCAGCTTTGCACTTTTAAACTGAATACACCTCCTTCTTCCACTTTTCCTCTTACCTATTTCTGAATCCCAAACCAAATGTTACTGCTCCTGTAAGTCCTAGTTAAACAGAATGTTTCTCCTTTTTTTTTTTTTTTTTTTTTTCCGCTGTCATGTTATTATTCATTCTGCCTTTATGAGAAAATTATATGAAGGCAAACTGATAGCAATCAAGGCAGTCTGGTATAGTGAAAAGATTACTGGACTGGGACTCTGGAAACTTGTATTTTCCCCCTAGCTTTGTCTTTAAACTCTATGGACCTTGGTTTCTTATTCTATAAAATGACAAGCTAGGGTCAGTATATTAATGTGTTTCTGCTGTTGTAACAAATCATCATATATTTAGTGGCTCAAACACAAATTTATTATCTTACAGTTCTAGAGTTCAGAAGTCTGAAATCAGTTTCACTAGGCTAAAATCAAGGTTTCAGCAGGGCTACATTCCATTCCTGAAGCTTTAGTGGAGAATCCATTTGCCGTTTCCAACTTCTCAGGGCCACTGTATTCCTTGGCTTGTGGTCCCCTCCTTCCTTCTTCAGAGTCAGGGATGATGGGTCTAGTCCATCTTGTGTCCCATTTAAGTCACACTTTTGCCTCCTTCTTCCACTTTTAAGGATTCATGTGATTAGATTGGGCCCACAAGGATAGTACAAGATAATCTTCTCGTCTCAAGGTCCTTAACCTTAATCATATCTGCCGAGTCCCTTTTGCCCTGGAAGGTAACCTAGTCACAGATTCTGGAGATTAGGGTGTGGACATCTTGGGGGTGGGCAGTCATTATTCTGCCTACTGGTCAGTGAACCCCCAAAGTCTCTATCAATATAGAATTCTGTTTGTAGAAGCTTATTATGTACCCAGCACTGGCCTGAAAATCAGGAATATGGTCTAGGTCCAACCCACATTTATCCTAGTCTCTGATAACCAGGGACTGCAAACTGGTAACCTATAGGCCAAATCTGGCTCACAGTTATAAGGACTGGCTTTAAGATTTTCTATTCATTTGAAAAATTTAAATTAGGAGATTTTCCATAAAATCACAGTGGCTTCTCTATATTATATATTATATTTGGTTTTTGGGTTCAGTAGAATGCATAGGAACAACAGCAACAAAATAAAAAGAGGAGAATATACCACCACCGAGCCTGTTATTTTGTATGGTAACAATTGTTGGAACTGAGTAGTGCCTATTGGTTGCTCTCTATAGACAGGATATTGGTAGCTGCTTATTTATATTACCTGCTTGACCCGTGTGAGCATTTGAATTTTCAACCCCTGCTACTTCCCGTCTATGATTTCAACCCTAACATAAAAATCGATCTTCATCCTTATGACCTAGAAGTACTGCAAGTTCCTGAGTCATGCTTTATGCATGAATTATTGACAAACAGATTACTGTATTTTATCTCTGTTAGTTTTTTCTTGTTTTAAAAACAATACATATATTATGACATTTGAGAAAAATTTCTGACTAATCACAATTACATTCCATCCTTTGAGTATTCCTGTTAATTGAGGTTTTCAGTATTATTTGCTTCATTCTGTTTATTAAAAAAAAATAAAATGGTCATTTTCTTTCTAGGTAGTAAATCATGAGTAGTTTTTCTACCTTTCTTTTTAAAAATGTATTTTCCAACTATTCTAAGTACAAGCAATACCATTATAATCTGAAAAAATAATAATTGAAGTTATTTCAAAAACGTCCTTTTGCCACTAGATTTTGTGTTATCACTACCGAGCTCTAGGCAAAGAGGTGGATGGAAAATTATTCATTGTTTGGTATTTTGAGACTTGCAATTCCCTTCCTAGATTTTTTCAGAGCCTGTTTATAACCCAAAAGGCAAGGTGCTGAGATTTATTGATAGACAAAAATAAATAAAATAAAAATAAAAACCAAACCATAACCCAAAAAAGCCACATATCCTATGTCTCAAACAAATATTACTTTTGTTGAAAAGGCAGAAACCTGTAAATAATTCACATTTGAGATTTTCATACTGTTTTGAATGATCATATCCTCTTATACAATGCAGTCTTCTCAAAAGCTCACTGTGTCTTTGCCTTATGTAATATATAGATCTAGTAATGTGCTACTAGTTTAAATTAAAATGGCTATGGCCATGGAAGTATAGGAGAAAAGCTTTGCTAAAGTTAAGCAAGGTTCATCCTCAAACTTATGGTCCCCATCTGAAGGAAAAGAAAGAGAGAAAGTGAAGCAAGAATTAATTATACAAATTGAGCTCATGTCTTAAATGCTTTTTACAACAGCCTTTTTCTTTTCTTGTATAACAACTCACTGGAAAAATAAAATTTAGCTAATTTTTTAATAATTGAAAATCCCTTATGGACAAAGCAATATCATGAAGTCTAACTGGTGATGAATTGTATTGAAAATTAGATGATGTAAGTCAAATGCTCCCCAATTCCAATTGTTCTTCTTTCAGAAGAATGATGAGTCAGTGGAGAACTTGGCATTTTAAATAAGAATATACTGTGAACATTTTTGTTTTAGATTGTGTTTGTTTTCACATTTTAAAAAGTGAAGTATAACTTCGGGTTATCTACTTACTGCTTGAATATTCACCGAGTCAAGGAGTTCACAGGTTTTCCCCCTTGGAGGTAGAGTTCCTTACTTTGCTCCTATTTCCCACCATACCATGGATTGATTTTCTTCTTCATTGAAGGGACTGGCCGGGTGCATATAGCGAATTGGGAAGAAAGTGGTTTGATGGAAACTGCTTGAGGTTGTAACTTTCAATTTTTCTAGTTCTTGTTCTCTCCCTGAGACCTTTGAGTTCTTTGTACCTATAAAAAAAAGGCAAAAAAGGCAAGCTAGTAATGAGCTTGGCTGCCTTCATTCTTCACTCCTGCCACTCAGGGTTTTATTTTCAATATTTGAAAGTTCAGCAGGCTCAAAAGGGTGAATCTATTTAGGGATTATTTTATTTTTGTATTTTGGGATAATAGGCAACATGGGCAGGTTGTACAAATGTTTTTAAATAGTTCATGGGGTCTCCTTCTCTCTCTCTCTCTCTCTCTCTCTCTCTGTATGTGTGTATTTAAAGGAATACAAAAATTCCTGCAGGAATATTATTTGTTACTTTCTTATTGACTTTTTCAGGGGAACAATTGTCCTAGAAATGACACTTAGGTAGCAGAATAAGAAAAGGACATAGTTCAAACATTTAACTCTATCTCCATTTTGTAGACACTGTATATCTTGTAGGAGATAAGAATGTTTCTCAGGAACTGTTGCTAATTTTTCAGGCAAGACAACCTAAATTACCCTTTCCTTTCTTTATTTACGTCAGTGGGGGGAATGCAAATGAGGACTTTAGGATGAAAACTATCACAGTATATATTATATTTGGTTTTTGAGTTCAGTGTATGCATCGTTCATAGCAGACTGAAGTTCTTTTTAGATTTGGTTTGCTACATATCAAAGACAAATGGCACCACATTGTGCTAGAGAACAGTAAGTTTATTTTTCCTGTTAATTTTGCATGACATTCCATTAGGAAAACATCTGAGTTCCAAATGGCTCCAGGTATCAGCAGAAGCCACTCACTGAGAAGGGAAGGACAAGGGGAGGAAAGATGGTCTGCACCTGAGTTGTCATGGCCCCTGGTGGTCTCTGTGTCCCCCCTGACTGTATGTCAGGTCTCTTTGAATCCATTGCTCCTCTCAGCACTTCCACAGTCTCCAGTGGGGCCGTTGGGAGCATCTGGTTCTCCCCCACACCACATGTAGCTCTGAGAATGTGTTGCTTTCACAGACCCTTTCTCTGCCAATACCTTCTCTGCCTCTGTCTATAATTGCACTCTTTCTCTACTGCAGTCACCCTGTGCATACTCTATAAGAGTGCATCCTCCTAGGATTCCAAGAGGAAGCAGGAAAAATTCCTTCTACTCTTGGATCCTTAAAGTGTAACTGGTGAAAGGGGTATTTCTAATGATGTCTATTCTCCCAGGGATAAAATTCCAGGTATGTGGGAAAGTGTGGGGAGGACATGGCAGAAGCCTTTACTTACATCTAACTCTTTCTTTTTCTCCATACTGAAGCCTAGGAAGGGTTTGAAGACCTTCATTTGTAGTGGGAAATTGCTCTTGCCTCATGTCCTTTATCTTTTTTACTCTCCTGCTTATAGTGGCAAAAAAAAAAAAAAAAATCTATGTCCTAAATCAGTCAGGCTCTGGATTTTAATATAAAGGGAAACTTCTAGAATCCAGTAAACCTTTTTTCCTCCATAAGTATATGGCTCTTGTAGTTGAGAACTATTGCTTTCATAACTACCATCAGTTTTTATGACTTAAAAAGTCTCTTTTGAAGACTAGGATGAACAGTATCTTCTTTGTTTTCAGGTTGGTTATACCCTCCATCTGAAGCAATGGATACCTGTGAATGTCTAGAGGATTGCAGGGGCACTAAGAGTTACTCAGGATGAAAAATTTATCAGGCAGTATTCAAAGTATTATTCCATTAAAATAATAATAGTAATATCAAAAGTTGTGCTAATGCCACCACCATAACCATACATTTGTGTAGTAATTTACATTTTACAAACCATTTTCTCATGAAATAACTTAATTCATTCTCCAACTTTGCCAGTTAGCTTTTTTATATTCCTACTTTTTATGAGGGGATTAAGACTCAGATCAAGGGACTATCCCAAGGTCACACCTCATAGGTTTTAGATTCTAGACGGGAACTGAGGGATTCTGATTCCAAGTGCTCTTTGCACTTCATTAAAGTCTTTGTTTCTTGATCAATGGGCCATTTAGGGTCTTGCCTTGGTGATTAGGTTTTTCCGCTTGGTGCTCTTCTAGTTCTAGTCCACCATTGCTCTTTCCTTCAGTTTTTGACAGCCTCCCTCTGTCTATGTTGAAACTTGCTCCTCTAACTTGAGTCTGGTTGTCAGCTGCATGCTCCAGCTCATATCTTGCTTTGTTGCTAGTAAATCTAAGTGAGCCACCTGCCCCAGCAAGCATTCCATTTCTCCAGCTGGGCTTCTCACCCTGTCTAATCCTCTTCCTCTGTCTGTTTACTGTAGTAGATTGTAATCGGATTTCCTGACTGATTAATGTAGTTAATAATTATCCCAACCACATTACAAAACTCTCAGTTTTGACTTCAGAACCTAATATTTGTATCTAACAGCTTTACAAAGTACCTTTTTTTTTTTTTTGGTATTTTGGGGCCTGCTGATTTCAGTCTAGCATAAGAGCTGAGGATTTGAATTAATTATTTTTGTTCTTGGGTATAGCAAGAGCATATTAGCTCAGACTAGGCTGGCCAAATGTGGAAATTGTAGAACACATGTTCCTAAGTACTACTATCTTTCATGCAATAGAAGTTGCACAGTGACTCTGGTCCCAGTTCTCCTGCTGATTCACTGTTTCACAATCTGGGCATGGGGCAGTGCAGAATATATGCCTCCTTTGTCATGGATTGTCATATTGGTTTTTTTGTTGTTTTTTTTAGGAGGTACTGGGGATTGAACCCAGGACCTTATACATGGGAATCAGGCACTCAACCACTTGAGCTATATCCGCTTCCCGGTCATACTGTTTTATTAGTTGCATAGAACTCATTTAGGAAGCGGGGTGGAAATTAATATTTAAAACATGGAGTTAATTCATGGATATAACTTGAAACAAACTTCCTATGATATATGCTTAAAGCTGCATAGTTGTTAGGGACCCATGAAACCTGAAAAAAAAAAAAAACTGGTTGAACTTAATGTAAAACAGATTAAGTTAAGAAAATATGTAGTGATTAATAAGTGGAGCCACAACCTAGATAATTACTCCTGTACTTCCTCAGGTTTCTCTTATTCTTACATCATAAGGAAACATAGTGATGTAAATTTGGGGTCACTTATGGAGAGCTGGCAACTCAACCACTTCTCTTGGTGGCTTTTGAAATAACTTTCAAAAAAAAAAAAAAAAAAAGACATCAGGAAACAGAAAAACAAAAGGCTCAGATCACAATTGCCAATGAAAAGGAGTGATGAGTGACTCTGGAAGTTTCCAATGAATCAATCCCCTAATCACAAAGTCCTATACCAAGGCCAGCTTTTACAGAAACTATAGCCAAAGAAATGAAAATTTAATTACTTCAGTGGACAAAGTAACAAAAGGTTGTAGGGTATGGAAAAAGTATCTTAGAGTTCTCTATTAAGAAACAAAGGCAGATGTCTTCAGCAGAAATAATGCAAATCAGCAACTGGTTTCCACTCTATGACAGAAGAGGTGTAATAATTACCAAAAAAATTAGTAGACTTCAGAAATACAGATTAAGCTCTGCCAACATAGATAACAGATCAAGATTTTAGTAAATTAGTTATCACAATTATTTCAGCCTTGTATGAGGGAAATGAAATAGACTGTGAATGAGAGATTGACAGACTTGGAGTAGTTAGAATAATTTAAAATATTTTGATCCTTTGGTACCCTGTGTTTTCTATTTTTCCTCCTTAGACTTTCTATGCATCTTTCCTTTTCTGTTTCATCTTTGAATTTGAAGGACAAAATTGTAATTAGTTACATACCCAATACTGTGTATGTGGTAGGCACTCAATAAATATTTGTTAAATTGAATGAACAACTGAATCAATCAATCACTACGATGAAAGCACAGAGATTATGTTATTGTAATGCCTTGTATAGTTTTACATTTGCTACCATTGTTTGTTGACTGGCTAGACTTAGGGCAAAAATTGATTGAGGTGATGGAGCTTTCAGAGCCAAATTTAGGATTTGATATTTAATAGTGACAGTTTGTGATGGAAGGGATGGATTTACTGCTAAAAAGTATGACTGGATAGCCACCTTATTACCTCTAAATTACACGTGTGTGTGTGTGTGTGTTTAAAATCCCTTAGCTTTTAAATATCTCTCTGAAATCTTCTGCTCCCACCAGGGCCAGTTCAGGCAATGCCATCACTCACCTGAAATTACCAGTGAATTATGCTTAATCTGCATTTGAAACCATTTATACAAACATGGAGGCATCTTAATTACTAAGTTTTAGAAGCAGCAGGGATTTTGTGTTGGTATAATACAGCTGGTTCTTTTGCCTTTTTTTTGCCACTTGAACACATGGTGTGATTTTGGTAGGAAAAACTCTGAGAGCCAGATAGCTACTTGGACTACTGAGGCTATCTTGGCCAAAAGAAAACTTATAGACCAATGAGCTTTTGAGTTATTCCCCAGATAATCATGCTAAGAGTGACCAGATTCTTTCAAGCAACAGGCACCCATTTTTAGACTGAGAATATTGTTCAATCATAAAAACATGTGTAGAAAGGAAAGATGCATCACATAAAATCAAGGGAGAGGACACCGAGTACATGTAGAAAATGTTACCAAGGCTTTGTAATGTGCACATGGAACAGAAACCAGCAGCATTACCTTACTGGGCAAAGGTGGCATTTGTTGGTAGATGAAAGGGAGAAGAGGTACAGAAATGAGCATTTATTTTGCTGGGACCCAAATTCTTTCAATCCCTGCCTGTTCCTTCCAGTGTCTGTTGAAATCTTGCACTCTGCACTCTTAAGGTTTGGTCCCCGGCTCCTATTACCAGAGTCTTTCAGCCTGGATTCTGGTTCTTTGCTCCTCTCAGTGTCTGGGTCCCTGCTTTTGTGTTCCCTAACTTCTAACTGAAGTTCTTGCTAATTTCCTGTGCTCCTGCCCTACCTCCCCCCTGCCCCCCAATCTGCTTATACTACCCACAGAACCCTGTGACACTTTGATGCCTACCTGCTCCTTTTCACCTGTGTTGATCTCCCAGGTCTTTAAACTGGGATGCTCACTTCACTTTACCTTGCTGAGCCTCCTAGACCGTTCTCAGACTTCTCCTGCCATGGTACATAAGACAGATGTTATTCCTATACATATTACCCTTCCACAAGTGTACCCAGACTTGGACAAAATCCAAAGTAGATAAGCAAATACTTTTTATTTGTTTGGTATAGAAGTCATCAAGATATTTTGCTGGGATATCAGTAATAGAATTTGTCAATTTTATAATCTCAAAATTTTAATTTTCACAGGAAAATCAGTTAACATGACTAATCTGATTTTTAATCTTTATTTTAAAATAGGAGTTTATGCTCTATTGGGTAATGAAGCAAGCAAGTGCATAGCAAGGATAAACATGAAGTGTTTTTTATTGTTATGATTTTAACAGGATTTTCAAGATTTTAAAGATGTTATGTGGGAAGCACATTTGAGCTATATCTACTCTCCTGCTTGCTTGCTTTATTATTAAATATGCCTGTGTAAGAGAAAAAAGGAAAGAACAAAAATAAAATTTATAGATCACATGTGGGATTGATAATTTTAAAAATTGTTTCAATGGTGTATTAGTGATGAGAGGTCAGTGAAGCTTTTGGCACAAATAAAATAATCTGTGGGTTATGCGTGCTTAACGTCCCAGTGCGGGAACTGCTCCTTTCTCTTTCATTCAAGAAAAGAAAGTGTTTCATAATGAACATGAATGAGAGTGAAGTTATTACAGGAATATCCACAAGCAGGTCAATCACCCACTAACTTCAGCACTTTGGTGCTTTTACTACTATTAAACTTCAGTTACTTTTGACACTTAACTGTCGATCAACACATCAGTACATCTCAATACTGTGGATAAGAACTCCAGTCTAGACCTTGATGCTTAAACACACAGGTTTTGCTAGAATTTTCCAGTGTTTCCAAACTCTGTCCCTTGTCTCTTCTAATCTGTTTTATCCTTTTCATTAACCAAAACCTTCTCGTATACCATATTGGAAAAGGATGAGAAAAATGAGGCCCAAAACTCATTATGTTTTATTAATTCCTCTCAGGCAGTATTGATCAGGTTAGGATTCATCAATAGTCTCTTGCTGCTTTTGGTCATCAATATTGTCTTGTAGAAATAAGGTCAAGGAAATAAAGCAGTCTTTTGAAGTTAGAACTTTAACAGAAAGTTTTGCAGTTGTAGGCATATACACTAAGCCTCTTATACAGTGGGGTGTAACAGGGCCTGGCATCCCAATACATTATGGTCAGAGGGATCTTTCAAAATACAAATTAGATCTTCTCACTTCTCTGCTCAAAAGTTTTCAATGACTTCCACTACTCTCAGGGTAAATACAGATGTTCTTAACATACGTCTACTCATTTACTCTCATCTTGTACCTCATCCCTCTTCACTCTCTGTACCTGGACATACTGTCCTCTTTTCAGTTCCTTGTATGTCACTGTCTGTGGCTCAGAGCCTTCCCCCCATGCTGATCCCTCTATCTGATCCTTTTACTTTTCTCTCCCCACCCCTTTGACCTATTAAGTCCTATCCATCTCTCAATTCTCAGCTCAGGAATGTCTTCTCCACTTTGTTCCAGGTCAGCCTCCAATCAAACATTCTCATAATTCCTGAATCTTTCTTTTTATTGTCATCAGAGTTTTCATTTTATATCTAAGTATATGATTCTGTGATTAATAATTGCCTTCCCCTCTTGGTATGAGCTTTAAGTGGGCAAGGCTTTGTCTGATTCTGTTCCACACTGTTTCAAATGCCTGGCACATAGTCTGCTCTCAGTGAATAAATGAATGACCGGATAAAGTGTAAAACTAGCTGGGGTGCCTTTGAGAGCCTGTTTGGTAAATCCAGGTTGGAAGTACAGCTATGGGTAAACTTCAGCCAAAGAATGGCCCTTGTTTATCTGAGATCATCATTTCTCATTGAGGATACCGATTCTGGAGAGCAGAGTTTGCTTGTCTGTGCAGCCACGTAAGTCTATCCATCAGCATGATCACCTTCTCACTCAGGGATGCTGGTTCTCTTGAGAATTGCTGTTGGCCAAACAATTTATTGTTACTAAAGTGAGGATTATGTTGTTATAAGATGCATTATTTGCTTAACTCTTTATAGCTCTCATATATATAATCTCATTTTCATTAAAAAAAAAAAAAAGAAGAGGAAATTGTCTCATATTGGTTATGAGACTTATCCAAGTCATGCCCTAAACAACTAGTTGATCTGGAACCTAAACCTGAGCTTTCAAGCTTCAACCCAGGACCTTTCCCACCAATCAAGCTGTTGATTATATAATTGGGCATAGTATTGGGGAAAAAAGGATCAGCAAATTTTTATTTGGTAGCCTCTTAACCCACAATGAAGCTAAATGACAGAAATCAAGATAGACTGGATGTAGTAAAAGTTTATATCATATGACTTCAGAAGTTTAAGATCCTTTCCTCTCTGTTGAGATATTACATTATATGGAGAGATTTGAAGATGTCTTAATTTTAATTTGTATCTTAATTTTAATGTATTGCATACTTTGGGATAGAGGTGTGTTTGTCTTTCCTCCTCAGTACTTCACCATTGCCATGGAAACCACCTTGGGGATGAGTAGGTATCACAGGGAAGGATGCAGGGATTTAGGGCAGCTTTGAGTGAAAAGAAGGGAGGGAGATGGCACTATCATTCTCTAGTAATGTCAATGAAAAAGATCTTGATATGTGTACGCATAAAACATATCAGCAGATAGACTCCTTTGCTTCCTGTTCCAACCTTCCACTGCCATAAGGTCCTCTAAAAATGCCTAGAGAAGGGCCTAGGGGGACCTTCTATAAACACACAGTGGTACTACATTCAGTTTTATGGTATACCTCTTAAATACAACAGAATATCATAAGCATTTTGCCTGACTATAATTTTAATGTATACTTTTTGTAGAGTTGTGTAATAATTAATTTAGCCATATACTGATTGGTTGTCTTTGAGGGTTTTCTAGGTCCTATTTTCTTCTTACTTAGCACACTCTTCCTTTTTGATCTTGCCTTCAATATGCTGATGACTCCCAAATCTCTCTCTCTAGTCTAGTCTGTTATTACTCTCCTGAACAGATGTGTCAAACTTACTAAGTTTGCTTTCAAAACTGTACTTATCCTTTCCCTCCAGAGCTTGCTAATCTTCCATCTTACAATGAATGGTACCACCATCAAATAATTGCTAGAACAAGAATCTTGGTTTATCAATCTTGAGTCTTCCATCTCTTTTATTTCTCCCACTCCCTAATCTCCTGAGTCATTAATTCCTGTTGATATTCTTTGCTATGTTTTTGTTTTTTAATCATTCTGCCCACTTTTCTTTATCTCTACCACTGTTGCCCTTGTTCAGACCACTGTTTTTACTTAACTGGATTACTACAAAAGCTTTCTACCTGGGTTTTCTGCCTCCAGTGTTACTCTCTTCAAATTCACTCACTATTCTGTAGCCAGAGTGAACAAAATTGAGTAAAAATTCAATCAATATCACTCTCCTCCTTAAATCTCTATATTATATGTGTCTATGTATGTATGTATGCATCTGCATTCATGTATGCATTTACATATGCATACACATATATACTTACAGATACACCCTTGATGAGGTAGCCTGTAGACTTCATTAGCCTTATTTCTTGCTAGAAAAATTTCATTCTTTTCTTTGACTCTGCTATGTTCTCTTTTGCTTGTCACACAGGCGATTCCTTTGAACATTCCCCCTACCCCTCTTTAATTGGTAACTCATTCCCATCTTTTGCGTCTCAGTTTGCCTTAGATATTTCTTTCTCGATGAATCCTTCCTTGATCTTTTAAGTCTGAAATATTCCCCATTCCTGGAGCTATCAACAAATGCCACCTTTGCCCAGTAAGGTAATGCTGCTCGTTACTACACAGCATGATATGTGCTCTGATGGAGGAAGATAATTTTTGTTTACATATCTGATCCCACTAGGCTGTGAATTATGTAAATATATATGAATATACACAAGCATTCATATACATGTTTGTTGACTGAATATGTGATTGCACATGAGAAACGGAAAGACTCCATCAACATATACATAGGTGTTAACAAAGGGGGTTGTGGGAGGAAAAAAAATTAAAAGCAAGAACATGAAAGAAAACATTTAAGACCTGAGAGTCAAGTTTCCAATTGTTGCCTCTACTTAAAAGTGAAAAAATTTGTAATAATTCACAGATTCCATTTGACTTTTGATAAATCAATTCCTTTTCCTGACTGTTAATTTATTCACTTATAAATGAGAAATATTTCATGATAAAAATCATGCATGTAGTTCAACCCCTGAATTTTCAAAGTGAGAAAATAGAGGGTCAGAGGGGTTAAATGACTTGTTTGAGAAACAGTCAGGACCAGATCCCAGCTCTCTTGCCTCTCAGTGACAATGTAGGAATTGAACATCCACAAAATGGCTAGCACTGTGCATCCTGAATAAAATTATCCAAGGCCAGTAGGTAATCACTTCAGTACATATGGGGGACTAATGAAGAACAGAGTTAATAACTAATCTTGCAGTTCCCTTGCCCCGGGAGAAAACTAGTAATTGTTGGGGCACCTCTGGGTACAAGTGAACATTCATTGTAATGTCAGTGGAAAAGCTGATGCTTTTATTTTGGGTAGGACACAGCACTGCCCTGCTTTCCCCACACACCCTTCTTTCTGGGGCCTGTTTAGTATTGACTTCAGTCTCATCACTCATGTCCTAACCTAATTCACACAGAACTCAGGAACTCCTTTGAGAAGCTTCTATAACAGCATTTTATGGCTGCTCATGTAGTCCTAAACAATTTTTGTTGATTCAAATATTTTGAAACTGCTTTGTGGTATTTTAAGGCCTTGCTGAATTGAATAATTTATTTTAAACAATTCAAATCATTTTTTTGTTATGTTAATAGAACAGAGTAGCCTTTATGCTAAACACACACACACCAGATTAAATTGGCACTTTTAAAAAATAGTTTAGGAATAACTGATTGAACACATCTAGGTTGACTACTTCCCCCATGAAAGTGGTAGAAGAGCCTGTGAGAATTTTGTTTTTAAAAAATGAAAATGGATTATTAAAAAATAAGAAAATTGCCCACTGTGGGTGAAAAAACAAGCTCGTTTTCTCTACGGGAAGTTTTGTACTACAACTTACACCTTGTTGTTTAGTGAATAGATCAATTGGAAGTAGGTGGTTTTCAAACACATCAACTCCTATTGATGTGCTGGCCCATAATGACATCCCTCGTGATGCCTGTTTTGGTTTCCTGGGCTGCTCGAGCAAATGCCATGTCATGAGTCGGTTTAAACAATAGGAATTTTTTTGTGTGTGCATGGTTTTGAGGCTGAAAGTCCAAATCAAGCCATCATAAAGATGATGCTTTCTTCCCAAAGACTGGCATTCTGGGGCTGGCTACCAGTGATCCTTGGTCCTGGGTGCCTCTGTCATATGGCAATGCATAGAATGGCCTTTCCTGGCCTCTCCATTCTCTTCTGGGTTGCAGTGATTTTCAGATTCAGGCTGCTCCCTGTGACTTTCTCCGTGTCTGAATTTCATTCTGCTTATAAAGGATTCCAGTAATAGGATTAAGACTCATCTTCATTGAGGCAGTCCACACCTTAACTGAAGTAACCTCATCAAAAGGTCCTACTTATAATGGGTTCACACCTACAGGAATGGATTAAGTTTAAGAACATGTTTTTCTGGGGTACATATATCTCCAAACCACTACAATGTCATCTGTAGATCTCAGAATAAACACTGACCAAGCTCTCACAGAAGGTCCCTTAAGTCTGGAGTAAGCATTTACCCACTGATCTGCAAAGGATATGCTGCTGCCAAATATCGTGTTTGTGCCTGGGATCTGAGGATGTGGCTTCCTAAGTCCAGATCGTTTGCTTTGGATTCATTTTAGAAACCTACCTTAGGAGAGGGTATAGTTATTTGCCTTACCTAATTACATTGGCTTTTGTTAACTGCAGCTGCACATATGAAGATTCTAATTAGAGAGTCAGGAGCTTCTGGTGAGACCTGTGGAACCCCTTGCATTTATTTTTCTTTAGATGAGGGAGGAAAGAAAGACAGTGATCCATTGACCTTGTGGGGATTTGTCCAAAAATCAAGGTTTTGGATGTTCTTGTATTGAGTACAGGCATAGCAAACACAATGCAATCCTTTTCATTCTTACTGCACAGCAGCTTAGGATATTAAGATTGCACTAGGTGGTTCTAGATGCTTGGTGATATCTCTCTTGGATTGTTTTCATTATCATATCATATGAGTTTGGAAGGTTTATTAAATGAGAAACAAATCTGCCCCCTCCTCTCAACTCTGTTGTTTGAAACCTTTTTTTTTTTTTCGCTTGTGGCTGCAAGCAAGCATAAATTCTTCCTTTAGAATAATACCTGATTTCCTTTGGAAGATCTGCTCACTGCCACTTTGTGTAGTGTTGCTGGGAGTGTAAATTTCCAGGTGCCTGTATCCTTCCATGGAGTCCAAAGAGGACAGATTGTTCTGCTCTCTGTTACCTTGTCCTGGCAATCAGCTTCTCTCTCTCACAGGACTTTGAATCTTAAGTGAGTGATTTAAGGGCACAAAGTAGAGTGGGATGTCATTCATTGTGGAGAGAAGCTGTGAGTAACAACCTGGCCCAACAGCCCCTGCAGCAGCACACTTGCTATGTTTCCTGCTTCTTGGCCTCTGGGGTTCCCTTGATTGCTGCATGATGCTAAGCTTGTTCCCCCAGGTTTCTGTTGGTTCCATGACACTCTTTACCCCCAATATATTTGCTTTTGATTAAGTTCGTTAAAGTCTATTCTGTTGCTTACAACCAAGAACTCTGATACATATATCCCAAGTATAGTTGCTCAAAATGGACTCCTTTTACATTTATCAATGAAGCATGGGGAGAAATTTACATTACATACTCACTAGTTTTAGTTGCTTGTTCTGATCATTCCCATTAAATGACCTCTTTTCAGCACCATGTATACTCTTTGCCACTTGACAGATTAAGAAATACATATTTTTCCTAGACTTAATAAAACATGTTATGAATTCCTGTATAATGAAATCATTCTGAGAATGGATGTTTTTTTATGACTGTGGCATAAAGGTAGATTCCCATTCAGAATACCTATTTGCCTACCAATGCTAGGATTCTCCCTTGCCAGGAGAATAGCACGCCACTGTTGACATACTCCGCAGATGAATGCAGTGATTGCCCAACACAAAGGACTGTAAGTTAGGAAGGTACGGTGGCTTCTTAGGAGGAGGCTGTTACGCCTGCCCTCAGCTGCCTAGGAGGATGTTTCTTGCTTTGCATGTATAAGCAGGAGAGGGCATGTAACTGGGACAATCAGATGTCAAACCCCTCTGTGACCCACTCCTCAAAACCATCATTTAAGTTTCATTTCTTACAGATTAAATTATTACTTGGTCTGGGTAACAGCAAGGGACAGGGGTAGAGGTTGAGATAAAATAGCATGCCTTCTATTTAAAGAATAGTGTTATTGGTCACAAGTCCCTTGTATTTTCCTCTCCAGGCATGGGTAGCCTTTCTAGTATTATTGTATTTGAAAGCAAAAAGGGACCTGAAAAATCATCTATGTCTATCTCATTTCATTAGTGAGGAAAATGAAGTCTAGAAAAGTTCTGTGATGTGGCTAAAATTACACAGTTGGAAGATTAACCAGTAAAAATTTTTTGGTAGAATAGCAGCGTCCTTCCCCAAGGGACCCTGGCCTTCCCTTTATTCAAGGTGGACTGTGTCTGTAAACTGTCTCATGTCTGGGTATTGACTGAGGGACATGACTCTTTTTTTGTGATTCAAGTTAGACTTTCGTTCACTTGATTAAAACTCTTTTGCTTATGCAGCTCAAGTAAGAATTCAGTAGACTACCCATTTATTTCACTTCTAGGCACCCCATGATCAACTAGCCAATGCCCTAGGTCCCTGTGTCAGACTATTCTGACTACATCTTTGAGTCTGCTGCCCATTATGGTAGCCATGCCTACCTTTGGTTAAGTGTCAACACTTGGTTCCTGCCAATTGGGATCTGATCATCACCATTATGTTGAAGGGTCCAAATTCAGTGCCAGTAGTTCCAACAGTAATATCTGACTTTCAGAGAAGAGCAACCACAGAACTCTTCAGGGGTGATGGAGCTGCTTTCACAAATTTATTCCTCTCAGTGGTAAAAAAAAAGGTATGTCTTCTGGACATTCCTGGGATGGACAAGTAGGTCTGACGTGATAATGAGGCAGGTTAGTAAAAGGAAAGGGAAGACTTGGGTCATAGCTGAAGATCTGGCAGAAAACATGCCTTGCAGACAACATGGCTGACAGACCACATGGCCGAGAGACCCCACCCGGAAACCTCCTGAGGGGAAGGCTACCAGAAAGATCCCATGAGACCCTGGCGATGAGGTCCCATTTAGAAATCTTTCTGGGGTCAAGGGGAAGCCCCCGCTACCTTCAAACAAAAGGCGTCACCACTGGCCCCCTGAGAACTAACAGGTGGGACAACCAATCAGAACAGCAAACAGCGGGGGCCTCTCCCCAACATTATGTAGGGGGAGGTGGAAAGACTTTAAAAAGGCCTGACATGGGGCCCCATGTGCATGACTCGCCCTGCAACACACCCACAATCGATGTCTCAGATTGTGTACTGTTTTTCTTCTCTTGTTTCTTAATGAACTCTTTCTCCCTTGCCTACACTATGGCATGTCCTTAAATTCTTTTATGTGACATAAGCCAAGAACTTAGAAGCCCAGAACCAAGAGCTTTCTGCTAACATTCCAGTTGCTCTAAGTCTTTAGATCCCCTCATCTATGATATACCAAGGCAGTTCTGGCATTTCTACTTCAGTTAATGTAGGCCATCTTTTGCTTCAGCCAACAAACCAAAGAACTGTTAGAGCCCTTTCTAACCCCTTGAACTCACAATCTCTGCTTAGTGGGCCCATATCAATAAATCCAGCCTGAACCAACTCTATATTCCTTCCACCATTATCCCACACCATTAATATCCATTTTCACACATATTTTCCTGGTTTCTGTCCATAGAAATTTGAAAAATCAGGCAGTTCTTTTGGAGTTTAGCACATTCCTCATGTGTCACACTCTGTATCTCACCTTCTGGGGCCTTTTGAGACTTGAGTCTAGTTATAAGTCTGGAAGAAAAGAGGGGTGGTGGGAGTGACCCATTAAAGGAATTAGAAGTGTCTTGCAAGCCAACTTACCTCAGGGCATTCCATTGCAGTTTCATCTGGTAAAACATGGTAAATCTCTTCAGATGGAAGTATGAGGCAGTTTCCTCAGGGGAGTTAGTTACAGGTTTATCAGGCACAGCAGAGTTCATCTTTTCAGGCAGAGGCCAGATTACTGATTCCTCAGGGCAGACCTTTACAGGTTTATCTGTAATTCATCTACTTGCACAATGAAACTCTGGGTGTGGTTTTCAGAATTCTCAAATGTGAGGCTATGAATAAGAGTTTATCTCAGGGCACACATGGAAATTTTCATGCCCTTCATGCAGTGCTTGAGCTTGTAATTTGAAACCCTGAATTCATCATTTTCTTTAACAACTATATCCAACATATTTAGGAACAACCAGACAACAACAATATAATTTTTAACTCCTCAAAACTCTATTCAGATATCAAATACACTGCTCTCTAGAGCCTTACCTTTTATAAACATTTGATTAGTAGAATCTAATGGTGATATTTTGCATATCTCTATTGCCAGTTCATGTCATGGACTATCGGTGCTTTTTTTAAATATATTTTTTAAAGATATTTAGATTACACAAATGTTACACAAAATATATAGGGATTCCCATATGATCTGCTCCCCAGAACTCATTGGAAATAGTCATTAGTGCCCTTGAATCTAATCAGATTATATAACCAATTCCAAAAACACCAGTACCAACTCAGAAATCTCATCCCTAAGATTCTGTTTCTCAAGAACCACTCTCAGTATCAAAATCTGTATTACTCAGGGTTCTCCAGAGATACAGAACCAACAATACACACACACACACGTGTGTGTGTGTACTAAGAGATTTAGTATAGGAATTGGTTCACATGACCTTGGGGATTGGTGAGTATGAATTTCATAGGGCATGCGCAATTTGGGAACTCCAATGAAGGCACTGATGAATTCCTCAGGAGAAGCGGGCTGGTTGCCCAGGAGAAACTGGCTGGGATGAAGTAGAGATAGAAATTCTTCTTTCTTATTGCTGAAATCATCTGTTGTCCCTTAATGGCCTTCCTTCAGCTGGTTAGATGAAGTGTCCTTTGCTCATTGCTGAGAACAAACCCTCACTAGTGATTTAAATCTATAAAATACCCCACAGTAACAATCAGGCCAAACAAACAATGGGACACCATAATCTAGGTAAGTTGATGCTTGAAATTAACCTTCACAGTTACACTGTACTCTTCTTCCTCAATTTCTTGTAATAAACTCTTTCTCACCTCTCAACAATGGGTGGTGGTCAGCTATTAACAAGTGAGCTCGTAGTTGGTTCTAGGGTGGAAGGTTTTGCTTTTTGTCATTCTCCTGCATGGTGAATTGTTTGGGAATATCTGTTAGCTGATTTGCTTCTCTAGAAATAGATGGCTCTTTTTGTTAATGTATTTATCCCTTCTAGAAATCTTTTGTGGACATAGTATTATTAAACTCTATAATTCAAATATAACTCCCCTTGCATCACAGACTTTTCAAAGGTAAGCTAATAATTGGGTATTCGCATCACATTTGTAATGCTCTTGGAAAGTTTTCTATCTCACAAAACAAAATACCATAGAAAATCCTTGTAAAATGAAGATTCTTTTAATATTGCTAATAATCTTCAACCAGTTAATTTATTTAGAAAGTCTGATTTTCACACAATATATTTTCTTGGAGCAGATCATGTTATACTAATACAGGCAATAGTAGCTATAATTTATTAAATGCTTACTATGTGCTACGAACTATGCCAAATGCCAAATGCTGTGTATGAATTATTTCATGGAATCCTCACAGCAACCCCATAAGGAAGGTAATTTCACAGACAAGGGAACTAAGGCTCAGGGAGGTTAAATAACTTGACTCAAATTACCCAGTTAGTAAGGAGTAGAGCCAAAACTCTTAGGAGAAAAAAACATGCCTAAGACAAGCTGTGGATTTTTCTCCTTTTGATTTTGAAGCTGTGGACATTTAAGAGAAAGGTGGATTGACAAGAGCTCACCAAAGGATTTCACATGAATGAAATTCAAGTAGCCAGATCCTAGATTATTATGGAGGATGATTGGCATGGTGGTCATTAGATCCATGGGAAAACCAGGGAAGAGCGAAGGAAGGAATAAAGTTTCTCCTGAGCCGTAAACTTAGAACAACTAGTGAGAAATTGGACACACAATGTGTTCATTTGTTCAGCATTTTATTTCTCTTCTGTTTGTCCCGTACTTGTTTGACTTCACTTGGATTTTTCATTCCTAGGCGCTAGTTATTGTCTTGATTTAAATTGCTTATGTATCAGTCAGCACAGTTTCTCGAGGATGAAGGTCACATAACAGTGGTTATGGGAACACGCTTTGCCATCTGGGTTTGAGTCTCACTTCTGACCTTTACCTGCTGGGTATCCTTAGTCATAAATCTTCACCTCTCTAAGCCTCAATTTCTCTATCTGTAATTTGGGGAAATTGTAACACCCACCTCATAGGTTTGTGAGACAGCGGGGCCCGGTGTCTGACACACACTAATGACTTAAGAGGCAACTATTAGCTACTGCTACTGTGACTACCACTGGTACTTCTGTCACTAACTAAAGTTGTCCATTTACAAGAATTGATATGTCAGGGTTCTAAGGATTTACGGTATGATTTTTAGGGTTTGGAACCTTGGAAATTTGAGGAAAGAATATTGAAAGTTCTTTATTTAGAGGGAGCAGATGTTTGGACTTCTCAGTGACCATTTTCCAACATCCTTAACTTCTCCTGACATCTGATCTAGAAAGGCAGTGAAACAGGGCTGTATAAAGGTGAGGACAGATGAGAGAACATGGCCACTGGTATTATTTAGAGTTGGATATTGGTTCTAATTGGCTTCTTGGGGCCCACTTTCCATAAACTTTGTTATTGGAACAACAGTGTTATTGTGAATTTTCTGTCCCCTGCCATCTGCTACCAGAGGATGTGTGTTTTGTTCAAGTCTAGGATGAGGGGAATTTGGGCCTAGAGTCAGCCTGATGCAGTAGAAAATGTATCTATTGGAAGGGTGAGGGAGACGTGGTAGAGTAACTTGGTGTGGGGATAGTTGTGTGCTAAGTTAGAGCAAGTGTGCAGGAAAATTAACTTTGACTTAAATAAAATCATTTTAGTTTAAATCATGAAATCAAATATAGATATATAGTTATGAAAAAAATATAAAAAATGAAATGTGAATTACTCCACATAGTCTGCATGGTCTGACCCCTGCCTACCTCTCTCATCTTCTCTCCCACCACACTAGTCCCCCCAATGCCTTTCCTGCTATTAGTTCCTGACAGAAGCTCTCTTCCACCTCTTGGCTCAGGGTCATTCCACAATTATGTTCTCTGCCTGAAAACTTTACTACAATTCTCTTCTTGGCTACTCATCCTACTCATTCTTCAGTCCTCAACTCAATCATTTCTTCTTCAAAGAAACATCAGTTCCAAATATAAATTAAGTTCCCTTTTTTTAAAAACATTGGTTTTTTTTTTTTTTTTAAAGATTTATTTTTATTTATTTATCCCCCCCTTGTTACTTGTGCTTGCTGTCTGCTCTCTGTGTGCATTTGCTCTGCCTTTTTCTGCGTCTGCTTGTCTCCCTTTGTTGCATCATCTTGCTGTGCCTGCTTACCGCGCCATGCAGGCCGGCTTGCCTTCAGCAGGAGGCCCCGGGAATTGAACCCAGGGCCTCCCATATGGTAAACGGGAGCCCAACCACCTGAGCCACATCTGCTTCCCAAGTTCCCGTATTTTTAACAATTTCTGATAAAATAATGAGAATTAAGTAGAAAAAGGAATTCACTGGTTTCTGACCGGAGATGGAGCTGGCCTGAGGCTTAATTGGATCCGGGGACTCAAAAACATTGCTTCCTGGGTTTTGGCTCTGCTCTGTCCCTTCCATCTCTCAGCTCAGTGACTCACTATTTGTTTTCATTCTCCCTGCCTGGGGACTGACTTCTACTATGTGGCTGGGGGAAGAAGAGGCATGGCTGGATGGATGAAGGAGGAATGGATCCTGGATAGACAATAAGCAAGAGATCTCCACTGCAATCTCCTTTGTGGTTTTCTCCTGTGGAAGCCACTTTTTTTTTCTTCATAGCACCTATCCAACTTGAAATTTCATGCATTTTGCATATTCATTTGGTTAATATCCATTGAGTGTTCCTCTAGGTTGGTAGTCATTTCTACAGTGTTCATGGCTGTATTCCCAGGGCCTGTGGCTGGCACATAGTAGGAACTGGGTAATTCTAATTTTATTAGGTGTAGAATGAATGAATTAAATATTCAAGGAAATCAGAGTGTTTAAGGAGGGAGACAGATGTGTTGTCACCATATCCTTATACCTAATGAAGTTCTGGTCTGGTTCTTGGAAAAATTGGCCATTTCAGTGATTGGTAGAGACATGAGTTGAGGACTGAAGTAAGGCAGTGGTTGTCATAGTGCTGGTGCCCAGCAGCATCAGCATACCTGGAGAACTTGCTAGAAACGAAATTCTCAGGTCCCATCCCAGACCTTCTGAATCAGAAACTCTGGGTGTGTGGTCCAGCAACCTGTGTTTAAACAAGCTCTTCAGGTGATTTTAGTGTATGGTAAAGTTTGAGTACAGGATGGGGAAGAGTGAGAAGGTTGCATTTAGTCATTTCTGTTATATAAAAATTACTGATGGAAGGTTGCTTCTTGGGTGTTTTGGGCTTCTTTTCTGAGCTAAAGGGAGACAGTTTGCCATAATGGTTAACTGTACCAGGTGTCTGTCTGGTTTAGAATTCTGGTTCTTCTGCTTACTGGGTGATCTCATACAACTCAATTTCTGTAAGTCTCCAATTCCTGATCTATAAAATAACCATAATAAATAGTACCCACCACATGGAAATGCTGTGAGGATAAAAAATTATGGTGGTGATGATGATAATGGCTAACATTTATTAAGCCCTTATTAAGTGTCAGATATTGTGCCTAGTTTTTTCCAAGTGTTAACTTATTCAATGCATACAAAAGGGTACTTAGCACAGTGCCTGGCACATAGCTAACATCTATTGAATGTTACTTACTACTTACTTAGCTTACTACTATTGCTTGGTGAAGGGTATATTTGGAATAGCAAGAACTTCGCCAGTGTAGAGGGCTGTAGTACAGGCTGGTCAGACTCCTTATAGCCTGGGAGAAGGTGGGTGTGATGTCCTCCTTCCCATTCTGGGTCTGCTCCCGGGGTCCTCCCTACCAATGGTCCATCCAGCCCACATTTTTCTGTCTTATTGGTTGCCCTTGTGCATATCATTATAATAAGCCATAAGTACTTGTAAGGCTGGTGATGTCCGACTGGTTTATCTGGCCGTTATGATGAACTTTTCCACTCAGGATTACCTGAAAGTTCTCTATACAGGCTTTCCTAAGCTCTGCATTTTTGAGCATTTATATTTTAGGGATTTTTTTCCATAAATGCAAAGATCCTGCTGAGACTATTATAGTTTCAGCTGACCTTTTCCTACTCAGTTCTTACGATCAAAGTCTCCCAGATGTGGGTCTGACAGACCCATGGGTTTTGATCATTTGAGCTCTGGTCAACAGAGTTATGGGCTAATTAGCCAATCCTGCTTGCCTCCATGGACATCAGTGAGCCCTAGAAACCGCACTACAACCTGCCTGGATCGGAGACTGGTGAGGTTTGCGTTGTGGTATATGGCCACTCTTTCATGACATAAGCATTCTTTGGGTGTCTCTTGCATGCAAATCCCAGAACCTCCAATCCTGGTAATGCTAAAAGAGTAGTAACTTGTCACATTGGAAACTGCATACTTGAAACAGCCTGATGCTAGTGATACTGCAGTGCAGGAGAAGGTGCATTTTAACTTGAAGTAGGTCAAACACCTGGGTCCTTATGGGGAGATAGCATAGGATAGGGCTGCTGTGACACAGAGGGGCACCCTGGGGCTACATGGGCACAATTTCCAGATGGTGCTCATCTAAGGTTAACCATTGCTGGTGGCAAAAATGGAGATTTCTTCACCAGATTCAGGGCCTTTCCTTACTTTCTTCTTGAAATGGTTCCTTGTCTTTCTACTGTAATTAATTTGGTACATAGTCACTTCATGTGTTCACTAAAGTTTGCCACAGTGAAAGGTCCTTGATTGTAAGTGACAATCCAACAAGCTTAAGGAAAAATAAAAATAAAAGAGGTGAATATCTCACCTAACTTGGAAGGATTTAAAGAAAGCACTACAGGACCCAGGACTTTGAGAATCAAGACACGTATCACCAGGGTTTTCTCTTTGCTCATCTCACATTTCTACCTGTATCTGATTGTTTGCATTCTGCTCCCTTATCTCAGGTTTCAGATCTTAGTTATCCTAATATAGAGAGTTTTGCTTTTTTCACCTAAGGCCCATTTATCATTCCCAGAGAAGGATCCAATTGGCTCTACTTGGTCCTGGGTCCACAGCTGAGCTCGTCACATGTCCAGGGGAATAGACAGAGCTGATGTTTAGCCAGTAGGTACCAGTATGGTCATACTGGTTATTTAAGGCAGGCATCCATCCTGACTATTAGACTTGCCAGGAAATATTTGAATAATGTCCCTGGAAATGGGGCATTTTTATTGGCCAGATCTGGGTCATATATCTATTTCTGTGAACCCAGGTGGGGGTGGGGATGGGGGTACACGTGGCATGATTTGTTTTAAAATTATACATAGCAGGGAAAAAATGTCCTAGAGAGCCAAAAACAATTACCATCATATTATGCCTCGAACGCTGTGAAGCTGAATTCAAGGTAAAATGGTCCTTGTTATGCAGATTGTAACTAAGCATCCCAGCCAGCCAGTCTATTGGCATTTGTAAGGCTAAGCCCTTGCCTTTTCCTCCCCTTTCCAGGTCCTGTCCTAACTGAGGCCCAGATTATCTGCTTGACTTATTGATAGAAACTGTTATCTTTACCAGGCTGGTGGCATCAGGCCCCCTGTGGAATCACTGACTGAATTTTCTCCATACGGGGGGGCATTTAGCTCACTCTTTCCCTCAGCTGAGCTCTGTCCATCCTCATCAGCCCTTGCCCCCTATTTCATCTCTCTCTCTAACCTTGATTCTTCCATCCCCTGTCCCCCATTCTTTTTTTCTTGCCCTTATTCTTAATGCTTTTCTATTTTGGACTGTCCTGACAGGAGAAATGACTGGGATTATGGTGCTTATTTACCAAATGAAGAAATGAAGGCTCAGAGAGTTCTAGGTGCTCTGTTGTAGATCACACAGCTATAGTTGGTCCATTAACAATTTTTAGTTAGACCCTTCTGACTCCACAGTTCAGATGCTTTTCTCTTCCTCTTGTTCTCTTACTGTGTTTGCTCACACATTTAAGTATGACTGCCATCCTCCCAACAAATAGTCACAATTTGGATAGGGGGGATATTTTCAGGACAGTTGATCTAGGGAAAACTTTGGAAAGGTGAATCCTGAGTTGAGTCTGGAAGAAAATTTAGGCTTTTGATGGGGAGAAAGGAGACGAAAGACCATTCCAGGAAAGAATGCCCAACTGAGTAAAGCAACTGAATTGGAAGTGGTTTGTGTCTGGTCTCCAGTCACCTCCAAGAATGCCATGAGTGGGCAGAGTGAGCCTCTGCTCTGCTGCAGGCACTGTTCTAAGCACTTTATAAAGCATCGTCTTTTTAATTCTTATGGTAACCCTATGAGCTATATAATATTTTTATCCCCCTTTTATGCTGAGGAAACAGAGGCACAAAGAGGTTAATTAATTTGGCCAAATCCCACATCTCTAGTAAGAAGCAAAGTTTCCACTCAAACTTGAATCTGTCTCATCCCAACGTCTGCTCCCTTAATCACCATGCTTTGTTGCTGGAGGGTGTTGCTTGAATTCAAGAAGTCAAACAAGCAGTTCCAGAAATCTGTCCAGAGAGCTGATGCTATTTGTTGGATCAGTTCTGTTTGCCAGATATTTTTGTTTTAGAAAGGTGTGTCTTTATTCGGTTTGAACATTAATAAGTAATTCACAAATATCATATAGTCTCCTTGTAAAAGATTCAAACAGTACAGAATCGATTGGAGCCAAATGTGAGTCTCCCTATTCCATTTTTGTCCCCTCCTCCTGTGCAGATTATTTTGTATTTTATTTATCTTTTAGGGTGCTGCAGTAGGAAAAGTGACCCTGCCACCAACTTGTTGTAGGACCTAGGGCATGTTACTTATTATCTCTGTACTTGGTTTCTTCAAAAGTAAACTGGAGCTTCTCTCTCACTTCCCTTCCAGGCTCAACATTCTCTGAATCTCCATTTCCTTGCCTAGCAGCAGTGACTCGGGGATCCTGTGGGTAATAAATTCTGTTCTATAATAATGAGCCTTTTCCTTCTGTTCCATCTGCTAGTTCTCCTTTTCACAGTGAACCTTATTGGGTCGAGGCAGCAAAACTCTTGGCTTAAAAATGTGCTCAAACCCCTTGGACATGGACTTTGTATCAGAAGATGAAGATGATCGGGGGAGAGAGCTGGGAATAGGGTATGGGGGCAGTTTTGCTGCCTACAAAACTCACCAACGAACCCTACATACGAACAGCACTACATGATGGTTAGATTTGAGGGTAATCAATGTCCATCCTCATCAGCTCTTTCCCTCTATCTCATCTCTCTCTCTAACCTTGATTCTTCCTCCCTCTGTCCCCCATTCTTTCTTGCTTGCTGTTTTCCTTCATGCTTTTCTGTTTTGGACTTTCCCTGGCAGGAGAAATGACTGGGATTATTTATCAGATTATTTACCAGATGAAGAAATGAAGGCTCAGAGAGTTCTAGGTGGTATTTCCTGGCCATGACCAAATGCTAATGTGGATGAAAGAAATCAAATACACTTGGTACCTGCCTCACAGGGTTCAGAAGAAAAAGATATGCTAATAATGAATAGTATCTTATGCTTTGTGCTAAAGTGATATGTCCATCAAATTTCATAGGTATGCACAGAGGGAGATTGTGTGGGGTGAGGGTAGTGATTGTCAGGTAAGGCTTCTCAGAGGAGGTGATATTTTTAAGGCTAAAATAGTTTACATATGCTCAATGCAGAACACTTGGGCAATGTTAAAAAAAAAAAAAGCATAAAAGAAAAAAAATTACCTATTATTGCACCAAAGATAATTGCTACTAGTATTTTGGTATATGCTCTTCCATTCTCTTATTATTGTATTATATATTTTAAAAGATGAAATCATATCATGCATGCTGTTCTGCAACTTTTTAAAATTTAGCAATATATGACATTTTCCCATATTAATAACTCTTCAAAAACATGACATTTTTACAAATGGAAATGACTTATTCTCCTTATAAAAGTGTAATGCTTGCAAAAAATCAAGGAATATAAAACATTATAAGGAAGAAAAGGAAAAAGGCTCACATAATCATACCACCCAGCAATTACTACCATTAACATTTGCATATATAAACTTTGTTTTTTTCCAAGTATGTGAGTGTATCTATGTATAAAAATATGTATAATCTATATATTACTTTTCATTCCTGTGAATATTTGATTAATGTGTCTCACTTTTCTCCCCCCATAGATTTTTAGCATCATGAAGGCAGGGACTGTCTTTTGTATTCCCACCAGTGTATTCCCAGCTCCTCACACAGTGCCTGGCACATAGTAGGCCTTTAGAATATGTTTATCAAATGAATGAATATGTGGATGATAGTTCATGTTGTGGTAGATCTTGAATTAGGAGATAATGAGTGCTGTCTCATCACTGGAAAATGGGACAGGGTTTTCAAAACTATGGCCACCAGGTTTTGGGTCTTTACTTATATAACATGTTTAGCATCAGTCATTTTATTTGCAAAGCCAAAGTGAAAAACCAAACCAAACCCAAACCCATTTGCTAATAGGACTATTAGCATTCACAGCAACTTAAACCGGTTTTCCTTCTATTACTGCCCCCCATCTTTCTAGCCAGCTCTAGAAGGGCTGTTCATCTTAGTACTGCTAAGGCAGTGCCATTTGTGTCATTGGCATCAGCACGTATTTCTTGGTAAGTGCAACGGTAAGAGGAGGGAGATGAGGAAAATTTTCCACACAAAGGCTCCATGGTGAACAAAAGTCATGCAACATTTCTCTGATGTGAACAGATGCTAAGATGACTGCTTATTTTGTGAACATTTCTCTCCCTTATCTAGTTTCTCTAGACCCGATTAAAAGAAGTTGGAGTGAGAAATATGTGTGGGCAGACCGTTAAGTAGTTAAACCAACTTTATTATAGCTCTGCTGCTGGAGCATAAGACTCTAGTGCACACTCTTGGAGACTTTTTAAATGCTCTGAACTCAAATGAACCAAATGGTAATTTGGATAGGGAGATTTAAAAACTTTCATGTTGCTGGAAGGATTCCAGAGAAGTCAACTTAGAATTCTAGAATATTTGGATCGGAGAGGACCTTGGATACTAGCTTGTTCAGTCTCCTTATTTTAAAGATGAAGAAAACAGATGAAGGCCAGAAGGAATTGCTGGATTACTCAAGGTCTTATAGCAAGGTAGTGATAAAGCTGTAACTACAACTCAGGTGTTCTGTCTTCCAGTCCAATGTAATTTCTAACCATCTGCTGTAAGAAAGATGAAAACTTAAAACATCCAAGAACAACACTTGACCATTTGAATGTGTTGCATATTGAGAGAAAGAGAGACAGAGAAGCAGAGAGAGAAAAGGAGCAGGTAAGAGAGAACAGAGGAAATGAAAGCAGATAGGAAGGAAACAAACAAAAATAAGAACCTTTCTAGGTCATTCATTCTGTGGTTTCAGCTCCTATGGAACAAAACATGAGTAGCAAAGAATGATTTGGAAAGTGATGCTCCCATGAACTTCTCCAGCACACAGTAAAAGCCTGAAGGGCTGTAGTTATAGAAATGAATTTGAAATGCTCTGGACATCAGTCCAGGAAGATCACCTACTTAAAAAAAAATATCTAGATGAATTTAGCAATGGAACTAAATTTTAGTCACAGGAGACTAATTAAGCTGTCTTGCATGAGCTGTAGCTAAATCCCCTGAATGAAGCGCAGCACACACACAGACAGAGGAGCTGAGCTGTGGCACTGATGAAAAATGCTCACAAGAATTAATTCGGGCTCTTTGGGGGTAAGGGAGCCTAGGCAAAAGAGAAAATATACAGGAAGTTTAGACATTTTTTAGAAGACAGAGAAGAAATTATAGTGACTTACATAATGTCCCTTGCAGTTTTTCTTTCTGTCCCCATATTTACCCTTCCCTCCCATCCTACTTCTCAAGGTGGGCTACTGCAATGATCTCTGACCAGTTCTTCTGCCTCCAGTCAGTCTCTTTCCACTCCATCCTAAACATGGCTTTCAAGGATGCCTTCTTAAAATAACTCTGTCATGATACTAATCTCTGACTCAAAACATTCCAGGATGAAGTCAGCGATTCGCAACTTTAAATCTGGGAAGAGCACACAGCTTGTTAAAAATGAAAATTCCTACACCCCCCCCACCCGAGAATGTGATTCCATGGATCTGGGCTGATTTCCAGGAATTTATATGTTTAACATGTTCCCAGTGTATTTCTGATATCAGGTACCTCAGGAATAACACTGAGAAACATTGGCTTAAATGATGAAGTCCAGCTCAGTAGCCAGAGAACTGACCTCTAATGGTGGAAATTCAGATCCGTGGAAGGTCAAAAAGGGGGAAGAGAGATTTTGGGAAAGATTGATCTCCAAAATGTCTATAGGAATTGAATGCATTGGACAACCATTAATTGTGGGAGAATTTGCATCTCATGAATGGAAAGGAATTTGAAAAGTTATGCTACCAATTTGTTGGCTCGAGCCAACCAGACATCTGGCATAGTACAGAGAGCTCTGGAGAAGGGTCACTAGAGCTGAGTGGGGATTCCACTACTTAAGAGCTGTGTAATTTGGGCTAGCCACTTAACTTCCCTTAGTCTCAATTTTCCTCACCTGTGAAGTGGGGCTTATCATACCTGCCCTGCCTTCTTGAATTAAAAGGACAAACTATGTGAAAGTGCTTTGAAAAGTGGAAAGTGTTGAATAATATAAGATGGTATATATTTATTTATATTACTAGTCTATTCTTTCCACCCTTTCTTCTCTTCACCTTTGCCAGGTGGCAGAAAGGGTCTTGCTCAGGAGAGTAATTACAGTTAAACAGGTTAAGGCTGCTTGGAAGAGTGTGTGTTGATATTCATGCTGCTACTGCTATTTGCAAGAGGAACGAAAAAAGTCACATAGCAGCCGACAGAATGTTTTTGATTACCCCATGGATTTGGGTAGCTTGGAGATCTGCTGTAAAACTGCATGCTAGAATCTGACTTCCTCTGTGAGTATGAATTTGGCTGAGTTTAATAGTCAGAAAAGCTTAAGAAAACCCACACATGCTGAAACTCAAAAGGCTAATGAGGAGAACAAACAGCTTGTGTAATTAGACCTTGTGCATTTCCCAAAAAAAAAAAAAAATCATTAAATATGTACAAAATGTTGTCTCTGAAGGCTTCATGGTTACTTGGTGTAGTTTTCAATTTGGAAACTATGCTCATTACCTACAGGAATTACAAAAACAATAGACTCTGGTTTGTTTATAAATTGATGCCCTCACATGAAGTTTGACATTTGACACTGTGGCCTTGGCCCCATTCATAGCTGCCAAGCACTTAAGTGGGCCTGAACTTGCTGTTCTGCACACTCCCAGCTTAGCAACCTTAGGTAGCTTTATTGTAATTTCTTGATGAACCAAAGTGTTCTAAGTGTACTGTTTTTTTTTTATTCAAATGTGTTTGTTCTCTGTATTGATGGTCCATCAATTTATTGTCTTAAATAAATCTCTTCTTCCCAGAGGCCCTTGGTGTCTTCAATTTTAAAAATGTCACAATTGACCTTTTTTTTTTTTTTTTTTTTTTTTTACCTTTACTCTCCAGGTTTGTCAAATCTTAACAATTTGCCATATTTGCTTCCTGTCTTATATTAATTTTTTTTTTGTGGGGTGGGGCAGGTCCACATATGTATGTCAATGTTTTTTTTTTTTTTTTTTTTAAGTATAAAATACAAGATTCCCATATGCCACCCTGTTATTAACACCTTGCACTGATGTGGAAGATTTGTTACATCTGATGACAGCACATTTTTATAATTGTACTTTTAACTATAGCCCATGGTTTAACTTAGGGTTCACAGTTTGTATAATTCCATGGATTGTTTTTTAAAAATTTTTATTCTATTACCATATATACAACCCAGCATTTCCTCTTTTAACCACATTCAGATATATCTTTCGGTGCTGTTAATTAAGTTCAGATTACCAAAACATTTCCATCATTTTAAACAGGAACCCTGTACATTTTAAGCCTAACTTCCCATTCCCTATTCCCATGCCATCTGCTGGTTACCTATATTCTAGATTCTGACTCTATGAGTTTGCTTATTCTGTTTAAAATCAGTGGATGATACAATACTTGTCCTTTTGTGTCTGGCTTATTTCACTCAGTCTGATGTCTTCAAGGTTCATCCATGTTGTCACATGTATCAAGACTTCATTCCTTTTTACCTCTGAATAATATTCCATTGTATGAATAAAACACATTTTATTTATCTGTTCATCAATTTATGGACACTCAGGTTTCTTCCATCTTTTGGCAATTGTGAATAATTCTGCTATGAACATTTGGGGCCCTTTACCCTTCCATATAAATTTGATGATCGGCTTTTCCATTTCAGCAAATAAGGATGTTGGGATTTTGATTGGGATTACATTGAATCTATATATTGCTTTGGGTAGGATTGACATCTTTACAATATTTAGTCTTCCAATCCATGAACACAGAATGTCCTTGAATTTACATAGGTCTCCTTTGATTTCTTTTAGCAATGTTTTGTAGTTTTCTGTGTACAAATCCTTTATACCCTTGGCAGCATTTATTCCTAGATATTTGTTTATTTTAGTTGCTATTGTGAATGGTATTTTTCCTTGATTTCTTCTTCTGATTGTTTACTGTTTTTGTATAGAAATACTACTAATTTTTGGGTTTTGATCTTGTATCCCACCACTTTGCTGAATTTATTTATTAGTTCTAGGAACTTTTTTTGTGGATTTTTCAAGATTTTTCTGTATATAGGATCATATCATCTTTAAATAGGGAAAGTTTTACTTCTTCCTTTCCAACGTGGATGCCTTTTATTTCTTTTTCTTGCCTAATTGCTCTGGCAAGAATTTCCAGTACAATGCTGAATAACAATGGTGACAGTGGGCATCATTGTCTTGTTCCTGATCTTAGAGGGAAAGCTTTCAGTCTTTCACTTTTGAGTGTGATGTTAGCTATGGGCTTTTCATATATGCCCTTTATCATGTTGAGGAAGTTTTCCTTCTATTTCTAGTTTTCTAAGTGTTTTATTAGGAAAGGGTGCTGGATTTTGTCAAATGCCTTTTCTGAATTGATTGAGATGATTATGTGTTTTTTCACTTCATTCTGTTAATGTGGTGCATTACATGAATTGATATTCATATATTTAACCAACCTTGAATACCAGGGATAAATCCCACCTGATTATGTTATATAATTCTTTTAATATGCTGTTGGGTTCAGTTTGCTAGAATTTTGTTGAGTATTTTTGCATTTATATTCATAAGAGGTATTAGTTTGTAGTTTTCTTTTTTTGTAGTATCATTATCTGGCTTTGGTATGAGGGTGATGTTGGCCTTGCAGAATGAATTAGGGAACATTCCTTCCTCTTCAGTTTTTTGAAGAGTGTGAGCAGAATTGGAGTTAAATCATCTTGGAATGTTTGGTATAATTCCCCCTGTGAAGCCATATGGTCCTGGGCTTTTCTTTGTTGTTAGGTAAGAAAAGAACTAAAAGATACCCAAGTTGGAACAGAAAAGTAAAACTATCTCTATTTGCAGACGACATGTCTTAGACAGAATATCCAAAAGAATCTACAAGAAAACTTCTAGAAATAATAAATAAGTTCAGCAAAGTTGCAGGGTACAAGATCAATACACACAAAAATACAATTGTGTTCCTAACAGTAGCAATGAAAATCCAAACAGGAAATTCAGAAAATAATTCCATTTGCAATAGCATTAAAAAAATACAATATATAAGTGTGTGTGTGTGTGTATTTTTTAGGAGGTACCTGGGGTTAAACACAGGACCTCACGCATGGAAAGCCAGTGCTCAACCTCTGAGCTGCACCCGCTCCCCTAGTTATAAATTTAATAAAGAATATAAAAGACTTATATACTGAGAACTACTAAATACTGCTGAAAGATATTAAAGAAGACCTAAATGACAACTAAATAGCAAGACATCCTGTGTTTATGGATTGGAAGTATTAATATTGTTGAGATGACAGTATTACCCAAAGCAATAGACAAATTTAATGCAATCCCTATCAAAATTCCAGCAGTCTTTTTGGCATAAATGGAAAAACTGATGCTCAAATTTTTATGGAACTGCAAGGCACCTAGAATGGCCAAAACAATTTTGAAAAGGAGGAACAAAGTTGGGGGACCCACACTTCCCAATTTCAAAATGCACTCCAAAGTTTCAGCAATCAAAACAGTGTACTTACATATAGGACAACCGTCTTACAGTGATACAAGGCAAAATGTAAAAAAAAAAAATTTTTTTTCTTCAAATATTTTTTCATTATTTTTTAATATTCCAAATATTATTCTATTTTTACTTTTTATTAAATTTTTCTGTAATTTTACTTCTTATATATAAAACTATCATTACTATTTCATTTTCTTATTAATTGTATGTGGCTATTTTATTGGCTTCATTTTTGAAGAAGTTTTAAATCACAGAAGGGTTACAACTGTGGCAGGGGAGGATCATTGGTGTGGGGTGTCAGTGAGGGAGGATACATGGGAGGAAGTTCACCTGGGTATACATATAAGGTATATAAGTGTGTTCAAATGTTCATGGAACATTGTCATGGTGGTTGGAGATTCACACAATAACCAAAAGAATATCAAATTCCCATATGGGGAAGCTCTGCCACATTCTCTAATGGAACAACAAGAATGCCCCATGTACAGGGACAAGGACTTGTGAAGGAGGATGGTCTATTGAAGGACCCTTAATATTGATGACTATGCATATGAAATTGAAATTTTTGCTCTTGAAATTGAAACTTAGCCCAGTGACATAGGGTGCCTAAGAGTTACCTATGGGGAGTCTCCTTTATGCTCAGATGTGGCCCCTCTCTAAGCTGAACTCAGCATATGAAAGCAATAACTCCCCCCCCCCCAGTGTAGGACATGATTCCCAGGGATGAGCCTCCCTGGCACTGAGGGATTGCTACCAAGTACCAACAAGCAATGCATCTGGAAAAAACAAAACAAAACAAAACAAATCAAACCCCATCTTTACCAAAAGGGGTAAAAGCTAAAGACAAATAAGCTTGTATGGCTAAGAGACTTCAAAGTGAGTTGGAAGGCCATCCCAGAGTTAGTGCTTATGCACATCTCAACAGGATCTCATTGACAGCCAAAGTAGATACGACCCCAAATAGTGAAGCTCCTTAGGGATATAGAGATATCCAGACACTATCGTCAGGGCATACAGCTCAGGAATTTGGCCCCTTCCCAGTGGGCCCTAATCTGGTATTTGTGCTCCCCAGTGTGACTGAGTTAGACTCAGCAGTGGTTTCCCTATGCATGGCTCTTCTGTCCTTCTACCTGAACCTCTAATTAGTACTAGAGTTGGTAGGTGTACATCCAAGAGACTTAAATCTTTGGGCTGTCCATGTGCCAGCTGAGTCCTGAATCTCAATGGAGTTGCAGCACCTACTCTACAGTTTATTGGACTCACCCAGGACAACTAACAGAGAGGAGATGATGAACAAACAACATACCAAGGAACCGAGAGTGTTCCATCTATCGGATGCATGGGATCGAAGTCCCCCTCAATTAATGGTGGAGTACGCATCACCATCCCAGAATCCTCAGGATTGGGAAATGAACTATGGACTAAAATAAATTTACTAGTATTCTACTATAGACTTATTGTGATTTAGCAATGGAAGAAATATCGTTGTGGAGGCAGTGACCCGTGGATGTTCTGCAGTTAGGGAGAGGGGAAAACAGTGTAATAGGGAGGCATTTTCGGGACTTGGGAATCATCCTGAAACATTACAATGACAGATACAGGCCATTGTATATCTGGCCATAGCATACAGAGTCGAATGGGAGTGTAAACTACGATGTAAACTATAATCCATGCTTAGTGGCAGTGCTCCAAAATGTGTTTATCAATTGCAATGAATGTACACATTGATGAAAGGTGTTGCTAATGTGGGAAAATGTGGGAGGTATGGGGAGTGGGGCATATGGGAATCCCCTATATATTCTCTGATCCTGGCCATATGTTGCCGGTCAGGTGCCGGTCAGGACCTGGGTCCTTGAAAACGGTGCCGCGGATGAGAAAGAAAGAATAAGACAAGAAGAGAAGAGAGACTGGGATCAGGGGACGCTCTGTCCGATATGGATAGAAGATACTTATGTAATGGAAGTATCTTTAAAAACATTTTAAAAAGTGAAAAAAAAAAAAAAAAAACCCCACAAAACAACAAGAACAAAACAGTGTGGTACTGCCATAAATACAGACTAATAAACCAGTGGAACAGAATTGAAGTTCCAGAACTAGTCCCACCCATTTATGGCCAATTGATTTTCAGCAAGGATGCTAACTATGTGCAGTGGAGAAAGAATAGTGTCTTCAACAAATGTTGCTGGGAAATCTGAATATCCACATGCAAAAGAATGAAGATAGACCTCTACCTCACACCATATATAAAAATTAACTCAAGGGAAGCGGATGTGGCTCAAGTGGTTGGGCATCCGTCTACCATATGGATGGACCCGGGTTCGATCCCCGGGACCTCCTGGTAAAATAAAAAAAAATTAAAAAATCAACTCAAAATTAATCAACAACCTAAATATGAGTTAGAACTATAAAACTCTTATACCACGGAAAGCGGCTGTGGCTCAATCAGTAGGGCTCCCGTTTACCATATGGGAGGCCCCGGGTTCGGTTCCCAGGGCCTCCTGGTGAAGGCAAGCCCGCCCGCACGGCGTGGTTAGCTGACCCAGCGAGCACAAGCAGCAAGGGGGGGATAAATGAATAAATAAATAAAATCTTTAAAAAAACAAAACAAACAAACAAAAAAAAACCTCTTATACCATGAGAGTATATCTTCATGATCTAGGATTTGTCAATGGATTCTTAGATATGACACCAAAAGCATGAGCAACAAAAGAAACAATAGATGAATTTGATTTCTTTAAAATTAAAAAAAACTTCTGTGCATTGAATGAGATTATCAAGAAAGTTAGAAGCCAACCTAAAAAAATATGGCAGTTTCTCAAAAAGTTAAATGTAGAATTACCATGTGATGATATTTACCCACTTCTAGGTAAATACCCAAAGAGAATGAAAAATGGGTCTCAGACAGATGTTTGTATATTAATGTTCGTAGGAGAATTGTTCACAGTAGCCAAAAGGCAGAAACAACCCAAATGTCCATGAACAAATGAATGGATAAACAAAATGTGGTACATATACACAGTGGAATACTATTCAGCCATAAGAAAATATGAAGTTATGAGACGTGCTACAGTATGTAAGAACCTTGAAACATGCTCAGTGGAACTAGCAAGACACATAAGGACAAAAATTGTATGCAATCACTTAGAAGAGATTATTAGAGGTGGCAAATTTGCAGAGATGAAAAGCAGATTAGCGGTTACCAGGGGGAAGAGGTGTTGAGGGAGGGGAAAAAGAGTAGTGTGTGTAAAAAATTTTTAAATTAAATAAATAAAAATTTAAAAGTCAAAACCATTTCTTATTATGAATGAACTTGAGTTTCCTTAATTTTTTTGATGTCCACAAATATTGTCTTCATCTCAATGAATTTTTAAATAAGTAGACACTCAAATGACCACCACCTAGGTAAGATATAGAACACTTTGACTACCCTGCATGATTGCCTCTTGCCCCGTCCTACTCAGTACTAACTAATATTCTGAATTCCATCTCATAGATTAGTTCTTGAACTTCATATAACTGGAATCATATAGTATGTGCCCTTTTGCTTCTAGTTTATTCACTAAACATTATTTCTGTGAGATTTGACCATGTTCTTGCATGTAAATATTAGTTCATTAATTTTATTGTTACAGTGTAATATTCCTTTGTATTAACATACAACTATTTATCAGTTTTCTGGAAGATGTACATTTCAGTTGTTTTGAGGTTTTGGCTATTATGCTTAAAACTGCTCTGAACATTTTTGACAGGTCTTTTAGAAGATATATGTACTTATTTTTCCTTAGCTGTGAACCCAGGATTGGAATTGCTAGTGTACGTTTAGCTTAAGTTTCTACTACCAAACAATTTTCCAATGTGGTTATGCCAATTTTATACTGATAACAGCAATATATGAGGGTTAAAATTGCTCCATAGCTCAATAAAACTTGGTATGTTATCAGTCTTTGTAATTTTAGCCAATCTGGTGAGGGTTTAATGGTATTTAATTGTGTTTTTTTAATATTTCCCTGATGACTAGTGATGATTAGCTTATTGGTCTTTTGGATATTCTCTTTTATGAAGTGTCTTTCAAACCTTTTGCTCATTTAAAAAAAATTATTGAAGTATATCATTCATACAAAAACATACATAAACAATAAGTGTATAGTAAAAATTGTGAACTTACAAAGCAAACATGCATAACATCATACAAGGGTCCCATATATCAACCCACTACCAACACCTTGCATTGTTGTGAGACATTCATTACAAATTATGAAAGAATATCATCAAAATCTTACTATTAACTATAGTCCATATCTTAAATTTGGTGTATTTCCCCCCCAACCCATCCTATTATTTTTTAAAATATATTTTTATTACAGAAGTTGTGAACTTACAAAACAATCATGCACATGTGTAGAATTTCCATACAACATCCCTTCATCAACACACCACACCACACCATACCGTAGTGGAACATTTGTTACAGGTTATGAGATAATATCATCAGACTATTAGCACCAACCTTGGTCCATCGTGTACATTTGGCACACTTTTTCCATACTCCTCCATTATCAACACAGTACATCTTTGGCATAGATGCATGAATATTACAGTATTGCTGTTAACCACAGTCCATAGGTCACACCAATTATATTTTCCCCATGGTTCTCCACATTCCCCCTGCCATATGATTCAGCAATTCCTCTACTAAGAATATATCCACTGTGAATATTCTTGCTGTCCTGATTTTGTGATAATCAGGGTAGGCTAAACATTCGCTATATTAGAAATCATACATATATCCCCAGACCTAGTTTTTCTCCCTAGGTCTGGTTTTTAGATTGCTGGTGATAAACTAAGCCTGATTTATTATATGACCATCATGTATGGGAAAAGACTGTAACTCTAGGTATCTTTGGTCAACCTGAAGAGATATAGCAGAGGGATGGATGTGATTCAAATGGTTGGGCATCCATCTCCCATATGAAGGGACCTGGGTTCGATCCCCAGGACCTCTTGGTAAAAATTTAAAAAAAGAAAAATATAGAAGGCGCGTGGGCCACCAGGCCCCATACGCGGGTGCTCTGCCAGACCCCGCGAGCGGGTGAGCCCCCCAGGCCCTATGTGTGGGAGCACCGCCAGGCCCCACGAGCCATGCAGTGGGATGATGGCGTGGCAGGGGGGTGGCACAAGGTAGAGCCAGTATGAGATGCGCCGAAGGACCAGGAACTAGGGTGGCACAAGCGGTGGGGCGCCTCTCTCCCACATCGGAAGTTCCAAGGAAGTCCCAGTGAAGACAGGAGGAGAGGAATGGGAGGAGAGGGCAGGAGGTGGACACGGAGAGCTGCTCAGTGAATGGACACAAGGACAGCAAAAACAGGGGGTGGGGTGGTGGTGGAAATGGATAGAAGTGAATGAATGAATAAGTAAATCCTTAAAAAGGAAAATGTATAGGGGAGTAAGATACGGACTGTGGTTAGTAGTAATACTTTGACGATGCTCTTTCATAATTTGTTAACAACTGTTTCACAATGATGTGGGGTGTTTATGGTGGGGTGATGTGTGGGAGCCCTGATGATGTTATGCATATTTGTTTTGTGAATTTGCAATGTTTACTGAACACTTACAGTTTATGTATGTTCATGTATGAATGATATATGTCAATAAATTGCTTTTTTTAAAAAAAAGAATATATCCAGAAGAACTGAAAACTGTGACATGAACAGACATCTGCACACCGATATTCATAGTGGCATTATTCACAATTGCCAAAATATGGAAACAACCCAAGTGTTCATCAAACAATGAATGGATAAGCAAAATGTGATATGTACATATGATGGAAAACTATGCTACTGTAAGAAGAAATAAAATTGGGACACATAGGATAACATGGATGAATCTTGAAGACATTATGTTAAGTGAGGTAAGCCGGACACAAAAGGACAACTATTGCATGTTCTCATTAATATGAACTAAATACGAAGAATAAACGCAGGGAGTTAAAACCTAGAGTATAGGTTATTAGGTGATAAGAGGAGGGCCTTTTGCTCATTTTTTTGGGGGGTAATTTGTCTTTTCCTTATTAATTTGTAAGAGCTTGTTAGATATGCTGGGTTTTATGTCAGATATCTCCCTCTCCCTTATGTATATATACCTATAGATATATTGTCAGATCTCTCTCTCCCTCTCTCTGTCTCTAATCATCTATCATCTATTTATCTCAAGTACTTTTTAGTCAACAGTATGCTTTTTACTCTCTTGGTGGTGAATTGAAGGTTTTAATTTAAATGAAGTGCAACTTACTAATCTTTTTTAATGGTTGATGTTTTCTTTGTCTTGTATAAGAAGTCTTTGCTTATGCCAATACCATGAAGATATTCTCTTATGTTTTCTTCTAGAAGCTTTCACATTTCGCATTTCTGTGACCCCTTTCAAATAAATTCTTTTTGTGTTTTGTGTGAGGCAGGGGTCAATGTTCATCTTTTTCTATATAGATGTCCAGTGATCCAGCATCACTTACTGAAAAGATCACTCTAACCCCACTGACTGTAGTGATGTGTTTGCTGTAAATTGGTGACCATATATATATGTGGGTCTAATTTTGGGGTCTTTATTCTGTTACATTGGTCTACATACCACATTGCCTTAATTATTGGAGCTTTATTCTAAGTATTGACGTCTTGTGTAAATCCTCCAATTTTCTTCATCCTTAATATTGCCTTTGCTCTTCTAGTTTTTTTTTTTTTTTCATTTCTATGTAAATATTAGAATGTGTGGAAAATTGTGGCTGGGATTTAAATTTGATGGTATTGAATTTATGGTTAAATATTGGGGAAAATTGACATCTTATTGCTCATCAGTTTTTCAAGCCATGAATAGTTATTTAGGTTTTTTTAAATTTCTCTCAGCATATTTTGTAATATTCGTTGTAGAAGCCTTACACAAAGTTTATTAGATATATTCCTAGTTATTTGATATCTTTTATTGTTGTAAATGTTTATTTTTAAAACTTGTTTTTCTAGTTGCTTGTTGTTAATATATATTTGATTATTGTATATTGAACAATCTTTCATGTGTTTACCATTTGTGTTTATTTTTCTAGGAATTGAATTTTATTTTTCTATTATTGTGGGGTTTTCTTTCTTCATTTCTAGAATATTCTTATAAATTAGGAATAACCTTTACTGTGTACTTTGAGTTATAAAAATTTTTCTCAGATAGCCATTTCTGGTAAATTCATTTTTGTACTTTCATATTAGACCGATTAATTTAAATACTGGAAGGATCTTAGAAATCTTCTAGTCAAACTCTCTTTTTACAATGAGGAAACTGTCTTTATTCACAGAAAATATGATCTTGTATGTAGAAAATCTTAAGGAATCTGCCAAAACACTACTAGAATTAATAAGTGAGTTTAGCAGAATTATAACTTACAAGATCAATTTACAAAAATCAATTGTGTTTCTATATACTAGCAAACAACCATCCAAAAATGACATTAAGAAAATAATTTAATTTACTATAACATCGAAAGGAATAAAGTTCTTAAGAATATTTTTTTCCACAGATTTCCCAATGCCCTTGGATGGAGTACTGAGTCCTTAACTAGGTACTTCTGCCTAATTCTCTGTTTCTCCCAACCTCATCCTTAGCTCTTCTGTCCTGACCTGCATGTTACAGTCCTGCTGTATTTTCTTTATTCATTTTTATGTTTGTTACTTTTTCTATATACCCCACTTACTTCTCCCAGCCTGATACCTCAGTAACCCCTAATCTAATTTCTATAACTGCAGATTTGCTATTTCTAGCCAACTCTTATAAGTGATATCACATAATATTTATCCTTTTGTATCCAGCTTATTTCATTCAACGTAATGTCTTCAAGGTTCATCCATGTTGTTACATGTATCAGGATTTTACTCCTTTTTATGGCTGAATAATATTCCATTGTATGTATAAAACATATTTTACCCACTCATTGGTGATGGACACTTGGGTTGCTTCCATCTTTGGACAATTGTGAATAATGCTGCTATGAACATTCAGGGCCCCTTAACCTTCCGTATAAATTTGATGATTGGCTTTTCCATTTCAGCATATAAGGATGTTGGGATTTTGATTGGGATTGCATTGAATCTATATATTGCGTTGGGTAGGATTGACGTCTTATCAATATTTGGTCTTTTAATCCATCAACACAGAATGTCCTTGCATTTATTTAGGTCTTCTTTGATTTCTTTTAGCAATGTTTTGTAGTTTTCTGTGTATAAATCCTTTATATCCTTGGTAGGATTTATTCCTAGATATTTTATTCTTTTAATCAGTAATGTAAATGGGATTTTTTTTCTGACTTCCTTCTCTATTTCCTCATTAGTAGTGTATAGAAACGCTATTTATTTTTACATATTAATCTTGTATATTGCCACTTTGCTGAAGTCATCCATTAGTTCTGGTAGTTTTGTTGTGGATTTTCTGGGATTTTCTAAGTATAGGATCAGATCAGTGAATAACAAAAGTTTTACTTCTTCCTTTCCTATTTGGGTGCATTTTATTTCTTTTTCTTGCCTAATTGCTGTAGCTAGAACTTCTAGCATAATATTGAATAACAGTGGAGACAGTGGGCGTCCTTGTCCTGTTCTTAATTTCAGTGGGAAAGCTTTCAGTCTTTCACCATTGAGTACAATGTTAGCTGTGGGTTTTTCATAAATGTACTCTATCATATTGAGAAAGTTCCCACTATTCCTATTGTGCAGTATTTTTTTTTTAAATCAAGAAAGCATGTTTTTACTTTGAAATCTCTTAGCCATAAACACTCATTTCTGGGAGCTGATGTGGCTCAGTGGCTGAGCTCTGGCTTCCCATATATGAGGTCCTAGGTTCAATCCCCAGCCCTGGTACCAAAAAAACAAAAATAAAACAAAAAAACCCCTCATTTGTATTTAATATTTCCCTTTTTTGGTCAGGTCTTTTTCCAAATGCATTGCTAGTAGGTGCTTGGTAATAATCCCTAGGTGCTAGGGAGGCTCATCCCCGGGAGTCATGTACCACACTGGGGGGAGGATAGTGAGTTTATATGCTGAGTTTGGCTTAGAGAGAGACCACATTTGAGCAACAAGGAGGCTTTCAGGAGTTAACTCTTGGGCAATATATAATACCAAGTTAAGTTTCAATTTCAAAGAATGAGGCTCATAAGTACAAGCATCAATATCAAGGGCCTGGTGTATTGGTCCGTCCTTCTTTGCTAGGCACTGCCCATGTACTTGGGGGATTCCTGCCACTCTATTAGAGAATGTAGCAGGACTTCCCAGGATGGAAATTCAATTTTCTTTCGGTTATATTGTGGGCCTCTACCCACTGAGACAACACCCCATAATCACTTAAACATATTCATATTACATAAAGGCATGCCCCAGGTACAGCCCTCCCAACACATCCCCCCTCAGTGACATCCTGCACCAGTGATCCTACCCTGCCACAGTTGCAACCCTTCTAAAAACAAAACCCAAAAAAATAAATGAATAAAAATAATTAAAAACAAACAAACAAATAAAATACAAAATAAAAATTAAAAAAGATTTTTAAAAAGTTTTCATTATGTCTTTTATCACTGTAAGATATGTTATCTTTTATGTATGGTGACCAGAGGTCATTCCAGAGGTTGTGCCTTATGGACATCTTGGAGGATCTCATAGAATGCCACAATAAACTGCCTCAAGTTGATGTGCTCCTGAGGGCTCTAGAAACATCTAGACACTATGGCAGGGCAGACAATCTCAGGAATTTGGTACTCTCAGTGAACCTTACCTTGGAATGTATGTTCCCCAATGTAACAGAGTTAGACTCATTTATAATTTCTCTACATATGGCTCTTCTGCCCCTTTTATTTGAACCTATAATTAGCTTTATACTCATTAAATGTATGTCCCAGATACTTAAATCTTCTGGCTGTTCATATGCCAGTTGAGCCCTGAATCTCAACAGAGTTGCAGCCAGCACCCATTCTCCAGTTCATTAGGCTCACCCAGGACAACTAACAAAATGATGATGGGCAACACCCATCCCCAAAGAACACAAAGTATCTACAACTGCAAGCAAGATAGTTCCATCCATCTGCCCCATGGGATCTAAGCCGCCTCTCAATCAGAAACAGAGTGGGCATCACCATCCGAAAATCCTCAAGATTGAGGAATGAACAAACATAAGGTGGGAATGCAACTATGAACTAAAGTAGACTTATTATTCTAACAATGGAAGAATTTGCATCATTGATATAAAGGCAGTGGTCACCAGAGGTTCTGAGGGGAAGGGAGGTATCACATGGGGCATTTTTGGGACATTGAAATTGTTCTGCATGACATTGCCATGACAGATATAGGCCATTATACTGTTTGTCAAAATCTATAAAAATGTGCAGTGCAAAGTGTAAACTATAAACTATTGACCATGGTTAATAGCAATGCTTCAATATGTGCTCATCAGTTGTAACACATGTACCACACTAATCAAAATTTGTTAATGAGAAAAAGTGTGGGAGGGGGAGGGGGAGGGTATATGGGAATTCCCCTATATTTTTGATGTGCCATTGATGTAATCTAAAGCTTCTTTAAAAATAAAATTAAAAAAGAAAGCATGTTCTATTTTGTCAAATGCCTTTTCTACATCATTTGAGATGATCATGTGATTTCTTGTTAAAATCACTTAAGAGTATTGGCGAGGATGCAGAGACATTGGAACCTTCATACATTGTTGGTGGGAATGTAAAATGGGTCAACTGTTGTGGAGAGGGATTTAGCATTTCCTTGGAAACAAACATAGAATTAACATTCCATTTCTAGTTATATATCTAAAAGAATTGAAAACAGCCACTGTACAGATATTTGTTCACTAATATTCATAGCATTATGATGCTATGATGTGAACATAATGTTTATCGTATTTTTCACAATAGCCAAAATGTGTCCAACTGATGAATGGATAAACAAAATGTGGTAGATATATACAAAAGAATATTATTCACCCACAAAAAAGAATAAAGTTCTAATACATCTTACAACATAGATGAACCTTGAAAACCTCATGTTGAGTGAAAAAATCCAAGACAAGGACAAATATTGTATAATTTTACTCATGTGAAATACCTAGAATAAGCAAATACATAGTTATGAAATGGATTACAGATTACCAAGCACTGAAGGGCGTGGTGGGAATGGGGAGTAATTACTTGATGGATAGAGTTTCTTTTGGGATGGCGAAAACTTTTGGTAATGGATAGTGGTACCAGTAGCACAGTATTGTGAATGTAAGTAATATCACTGAATTTTACATGATAGTGGTTAAAATGAGAAATTTTGTGTCATATATATTACCACAATAAAAATGCTTTAAAATGGGACTCATTTACCACACTAATGAAGGATGTTGATGTGGGAAAGTGGCAGGGCTAGGGAGCGGGGCATATGGGAATTCTCTATATTGTTTGTGTAACATTTATGTATTCTAAGTTTCTTTAAAAAAAAAAAAGTATATTAAAAAAATGGGACTCATAATACTAAGTGTTTTTGAGGGTGAGGAAAAGCTGGATACTTCATGCATTGGTTAGTGATAGAAATGGGAAATGATGCAGCCACTTTGAAATATTGCCTTATAGTTTCCTAAAAAGTTGAACATATAGTTACTGTAGCAGTTTGATATTATTTATGAATTTAAAAAGAGATATTGATTATATTTGTAAACTGGTCTGTTCCTCTGGGTATGATACCCTTTGATTGTATTAGATTACGCTGAGATGTCTTTGATTAAATTATGTTATAATTTAATGTCTTTGATTAAACTATGTTACTCGACTATGTCAGTAGGGTGTAATTAAGATTAAGTCCCAGCTCCATTGGTGGGTTATATAAAAGGACACTTGCTCAAGAAGACACACAGAAGAAGGCACAGAAAGAAAGAGCGCTCCGTAGACATGGCAGAGGAGAGAACTTAGAAATGAGCCATTTGCCTGTTAGTTTGCATCTGAAGAGAACAGAGCAGCTGAGCTGAGGAAGCCTGGAAAGAAACAAACTTGCCTACAGCTAAGATCAGAAGAAGCTGGGCCCATAGAGCCTTAAGAGGAAGAAGGAAGACCAGGACCCTCATCTTAATTCAACACATGACAACAGTCTTTTGTGAGAAACCAACCTTGAGTTGGACTCTTTGGGGCCTTGTAACTGTAAGCTTTTGCCCCAAATAAATACCCTTTATAAAAGCCAGCTGATTTCTGGTACTTGCATCAGCACCCCTTTGGCTGACTAATAGAGTTACCATACTTGGAAATTTCTCTTCCAGGTATCTACTCAAGAAAAATGAAGACATATGTCCACACAAAGGTTCATATTTTTAATAATGCCTTCAAATTGGAAGAAATCCAAATATTTATCATTTGGGGAATTCATAAATGAAATGTGGTATATCTATACAATGGAAGACTATTCAGCAATTTAAAATAAACTACTGATACATGCAGCAACATTGATGAACTTCAAAAATATGCTAAGTAAAAGAATCCAGACACAAAGAAATACATACTGTAGGATTTCACTTATAAGAAGTTTTAGAAAAGCAAAACCAAAGAGACAGAAAGGAGATTATATGTTGCCTAGGGTTGGTCGTGGGAGCAGGGATTGATGACCATTGGACACAAGGGAACTTTTTTGGGTTGTGGTAGTGTTCTAAAACTTGATTATTGTATAGTTGGAAAGTTAAATAAATTTGCTAAAACTCATTAAATTGTACAGTTCAAATGGATGAATTTTGTATTATTAATAATATCTCAAAAAGCTGTTAAAGAAGGAATACTAGGAGAAATGTCTGTGGAGGAAGTTGTTTCAGTGGGCTGATAGCTTGGAAAGATATCTTTTTTAGATGGTTGTTTCTTTTTTCTTCCTTTTACATTAAGTTGGTTATATAATTAAAAAAATTTTTTTTGAACAGGCTACTTCCTGGTGGTTCTTGGGAGAGATTTTCCCCTAGAGCAGATGTACATTATAGGTCATGCTGTCTCTTCCTCAATGGAGACAGTTGCCCCTGAAGAGTGAGACTCAGCTGGAGAGGGCTGAGTGGGGATTCTGGGCTGGGCTCCCCTCAGGTTTTCCTCTAATTACTGCAGCTGAGCACACAAGAAGAAAGGCAAAGCCATAGGGAGGCATATTAATTAAAATGTCTTCTTTTTGTCGGGCCATTGTCAGTCTCTCCACTTTTAGGAGGCTACAATTGTGGGTTTGCACTTTGTCATTTCCTTCCATCTCCAGCATGGTCAAATAATGGAAGAATCATGTATTTTAATTTTCAAGAGCAATCACTTGTGTGGATAATAATCAGGGATGTCTTCTTGCTAGTTGGGGTCAGGGAAGAAAAAGTATCCACTTTCAAAACGAGACTCATCTTTTCCTTTAAAATTTTTTCTCTACTCCCTCTTTCCCTCTCCCCCATTCCCTGGTAACCTATAATCTAATTTCTATTTCTGTGAATTTGCTATTTCTAGTCACATCTTTTAAGTGATATCATCCAGTATTTGTCTTATGTACCTCACTTATTTCTCTGAGCATATTTTCAAGGTTCTTCCATGTTGCAACATGTCTCATAACTTCATAATTTCTTATAGCTGAATAATATTCCATTGTATGTATATGCCATGTTTTATTCATCCATATTTTTGTTGATGGACACTTGGGTTGTTTCCAACTTTTGGCTATTGTGAATAATGCTGCTATACACTTTGGTATACAAGTATCTATTTTGAGACCCTGTTTTTACTCTCTGTGTATATATGTGGAAGTGGGAATTGTCAGGTGTTTTAGCATCCTGGGCTGCTCAAGCAATTACCATTGTATTTGGGTTGGTTTAAACAATGAGAATTTATTAGCTTACAGTTTTGAGGCCTGGAAAATATCCAAATCAAGGCATCATCAAGGTGATGCTTTCTCCCCAAGACTGGCATTCTGGGGCCTGCTGCTGGTACCCCTTGGTCCTTAGATTGTCACTTGGTGGTATTTGCTGGTCTCTCTCTTCTCTTCCAGGTTTCCTTTTCAGCTTTCTGAGAATTTCATTCTCCTAAAAAGGACTCTATTTAATAGGATTAAGACCTATCCAGATTGAGATGGGTCATATCTTAACTGAACTAGCCTCATCAAAAAGTCTATTGCAACGGGTTCTCACCACAGCACATGTTTTTCTGGGGCACACATAGCTTCATATGGTAATTCCCTATTTAACTTTTTGAGGAACTGCCATATTTCTTTTTACACTGTTGCACCACTTTACATTCCCACCAGCAGTACAATAGCGTTCCAATATCTCCTTTTTCTCTCCAGCACTTGTTTTCCTTAAAAAAAAAAAAAAAAAGAGCTCTTGATGGTGTCAAGTGGTCTCTAGTGGTTTTGGTTTTGATTTGCATTTCCCTAATACTAATTGATACTGAATATCTTTTCATGAACTATTGGCCATTTGTATACCTTGTTTGGAGAAATATCTATTCAAGTCTGTTGCCTGTTCCTAAATTGGGTTGTTTGTCTTTTTGTTGTTGAATTGTAGGAATTCTTTATATATTCTGGATATTAAGCCCTAATCAGATCTATGGTTTATAGCTATTTTTCCCATTCTTTAGGTTTTCTTTTCACTTTCTTGATAATGTTCTCTGATGCACAAGTTTTTAATATTGATGAAATTCTTTTTATCTATTGCATCTTTTGTTTGTCATGCTCTTGGTGTCATATCTAAGATTCTATTGTTGAATCCCAGGTCATGAAGATGTGAAACTACCTTGCAGGGGAGCATTTGCTAAGTAAAAGCTGACTTCCTTTGAAGATGACTTCCTTCAGAGTGATCACTGCTGATTTCCTTCTAGTATAGCTTATTTGGGCATTGTAGGAATGATATTGGCCATTGAACTTTTTGGTGTCTTAAGTGCCTAATATTCCATGGGAGGTATAACAAGAAGCATGAGAGAATTCCACTCACTTATATTATTTCCACTGTTTATTTAGACCTTTACTACCAATTAATAAAGAACAGGAGAAACATTCCTCTTAGGAAATATAGCAAAGATATTGCTTTAGTCTTATCTGCTGCAGTTATAGAGTACATTTTCCATTTGACCAATGCCCCCTTTCTCTTTCCACAAAAAGCCTACAGCAAAGAAAAAGAAATAAACCAGCAATCATTTTTATTTAGAAGCACTTTTTATTTCATTTACAATGAACAAATAGTTCATTCATTGTAGGATCAGAAGCTTATATTTTTAGGGCCATATCCTGCTTTGTTTCCATGAATGAATACACTGTAGATCTCAGTAGGAGTTAGAGCAGAGATAGTAGCAAAGTGGTGCTTTCTTTATTTTGTTGAACAAGGCATTTTTATTTTTTGGCAAGTGTAATCTGCACATATTAAGGCTACTTGTTTGTCATGAGTGTTTACTAATGTGTTTGGATAAACAATAGCATATCTTTCATAGGCATTTCCTATTTTACTTGCCAGCATTGGACTTGCTAAAGAGTCTTTCATAAGATTGGCATGCTCTGGTTTCTGGCACACAAAAGGACCAATCTCAGCCATCCTCTGCACTATACTATTTCCCTACAATCTTGGTGCAATTAAGAGTTGATGGTAAATATGTTTTGCAGCTGTCCGTATTTTTTTTCATAGTTAAGATACTAGAGATGAAAACCATAGGATTCCTAGTTTGCAGTGCTCATGAGAGAGGGACTCTAAGAAAAACTTCCAACCTTGAAATTGAAGACCTTAGTCTGGGCCCCAATAATAGTCTCTGATTAAATAATGTACCAGGTGAATTTCATTTGCCTTTAGAATTTCAGCACTGCTCTCCATGATGTGTTTAAATTCAATAGTATATTCCCATTACCTAGGGGTAAACAAATTCCTAGAATCGTACCTAGGATGACTGTTTTAAAAATGCTTTCTACTCCTTCTAAATTGTTCCCTCTAAATATAGGCCAATATCCTTTTTAGTTAATTTCAAGCCTGGATTTCTCAGGACAGTATTTTGCAAGAGGAGCCACTGGGCTTTAGACACACACAGCTCTTGCCTTATTGACCACCATTATATGAGCATCATCAGTTTGTGAATAAGTCTATTGAGAACCTTGAAGTTGTTGCTTTTATTGACTTTCCCATATGTGTGGAAATTGGTTATGCCCTAGATAGAGAATCCTGTCTACTGATACTTATATGGGACTTGTAACTTATACCCTAACACCATTACCAGAATCCAGGTCATTAGACAGTTTCTTGTCTGATAGATAATTTCAAGCAAGACAAAATACAATATGTTTCAGATTACCCTTTTTTAGTGCATATCTTAATGACATGATATTATTCCTGAAGAGTCAAATGAATGCATCCTAAGTATAGAAAACAGACAGATGAGTGTTTTTTTTTAAATGTTGATGATTCCATTTTCAGCTTTTTTTTTTTTTTTTTTTGAGGTAAGGGGGATTGAGCCCAGGACCTTGTACATGGGAAGCAGGCACTCAACCCCTGAGCTACATCATCTCCCTCAATGATTCAGTTTTATTTTCTCAAATTTAGAAAAGCCTCCACAAAAACTCTGTAACCTAATTACTTTAAATCAGTTACTTCCAACCCAATTCATAAGTGATTTCTTCTTTCTTAAAAAATTTATTATTTCTAAAGAAATGTTAGATTACATAAATGTTACATGAAAAATATAGGGGATTCCCATATACCCACCCTCTTCCCCTCCCACACTTTCCCCCATTAACAACATCTTTCATTAGTGTGGTACATTTGTTAAAATTGATGAAAATATATTGAAGCATTGCTACTAACTATGGACTGTAGTTTACGTTATAGTTTACACTTTGCCCTGTACAACTTTATAGGTTTTGACAGGTATAATGGCCTGTATCTGTCATTGCAGTGTCATGCAGAACAATTCCAGTGTCCCCAAAATGCCCCTATGTTACACCTATTCTTCCCTCTCCCTCCCCTCAGAATGTCTGGGACACTGCCTTTATATAAATGATACAAGTTCTTCCACTGCTGGAATAATAATGTCTACTTTAGTCCATAGTTGCATTCACCCCTTATGTTTGTTCATTCCTCAGTCTTGAGGATTTTGGGATGGTGATGCCCACTCTGTTTCTGATTGAGAGGGCCTTAGATCCCATGGGGCAGATGGATGGAGCAGTGTTCCTTGCAGTTGTAGATACTTTCTATTTTTGGGGGGATGGGCATTGTCCATCATCATCCTTTTGTTAGTTGTTCTAGGTGATTCCAGTGAACTGGAGAGTAGGTGTTGCAACTCTGTTAAGATTCAGGACTCAACTGGCATATGAACAGACTGAAGATTTAGGCCTCTGGGACACATATTTAACAAGTATAGTGCTAATTTTAGGTTTAAATAAAAGGGGCAGAAGAACTATGTGTCAGGAAATTATGAATGAGTCTAACTCTGTAACATTGGGGAGCATATATTCCAAATTTAAGGCCCACTGATAGGGTGCCGAATTCCTGAGATTGTCTAACCTGCTTATAGTGTCTAGTTGTCTCTAGAGCCCTCAGGAGCCCCACCGTTTGAGGTACTGTTTACTGTGGCAGTCAATGAGATCCTGCTGAGATGTGCATAAGCGTTACCTATGGAATGACCTCCTGACTGACTTTGAAATTCTCTTAGTTATAAAAACTCATTTGTATTTAATATTTTTCCCTTTTGGTCATGGTCTTTTTCCGATGTGTCACTAGTCAGCTTTTAGTAATAATCCCACAGTGCCAGGGAGGCTCATCCCTGGAAGTCATGTCCCATGTCTGGGGGAAGATAGTGTGTTTATATGCTGAGTTTGGCTTAGAGAGAGTCCACATTTGAGCAACAAGGAGGCTTTCAGGAGGTAACTCTTAGGCAATATATAATACTAGGATAAATTTCAATTTCACAAGAAAAGGCTCATAAGTACAACCATCAATCAAGGGCCTGGCGTAATGGTCTGTCTTCCGTCACTGAGCACTGCCATGTACTTGGGGGATTCCTGCTGCTCTATTAGAGAATGTAGCAGGACTTCCCCGGATGGGAATTCAATATTCTTTTGATTATTGTGTGCATCTCCACCTACCAAGACAATGCCCCATGATCACTTGAATATATTCATATGCCATAGAGGCATGCCCCATATGTGCCCCACCCCACATCCTCACATCACTCATACCCTGTACCAGTGATCCTTCCCTGCCACAGTTGTGACCCTTCTGTGATCTAAAATCTCCCCAAAAACAAAGCCAAAAAAGTAAACAAATAAAAATAATAATAGAATAAAACAATAATAAATAAATAAAATACAAAAATAAAAAATAAATAATGAAATAAAAAAATAAAAAATAAAAGTTTTTTCATTGTGTCTTTCATCACCAAAGGATCTATTATCTTTTGTGTACAGTGACAGTTTCTTCCGTGTGTTCTCCCAGTGTCTTATTTTTTTTTGCTTTAAAATAGCTTCAAAGAAGCTTTAGGTTACAGAAAAGTCACATAGAAAATATAGGGGATTCCCATATACCCAACCCCCCCACTCTCCCCTATTAATAACATTTTACCATTTATGGTACATTTGTTACAATTGATGAACAAATATTGAAGCATTGCTAACCGTGGTCAATGGTTTACATTATGGTTGACATTTTGCACCATACACTTTTATAGATTTCGACAAAATTTAAAATGGCCTGTATCCATCATTGCAAGATAATGCAGAACAATTCCAATGCCCTAAAAATGCCCTATGCTCCATCTATTCTATTCTTCCCTCCCCCTCCCCTCAGAACCTATGGTAACCACTAAGTTTCAGCTTTTGAAGAATAAGGTTCATAGTTACATGCAATAATATTGAGTGCTTGACAAATTGGTTTGTTTTCTTTTATTAGGCACTGCCTATGTTCTTGAGAGATTCTTGCCCCTTTAATTGAGAACATAGCAGAACTAACCAGGATGGGAGTTTAATATTTTCTTGTTTATAATGTGGGTCTCCACTCACTGAGATAACACACTGTGACAAGGTGAGCACTTTCATATTCCATAGAAGCATGCCCCAGGTGCACCTTATCCTACATATCCTCCCATCCCCAATGCCCTGCACCAGTAACCTTCCCCTGCCACGATTCCCACGATTATAGTTTAAATCACAGTCCTACAAATCCCCAGAGTTCACCTGCTCCTTCCTCCTGCCCTCCCCACAGTTCCATGGATGGTCCCATTCAACATTCCCCCTCACATTCAAGCACCATAAAACCCAATCACATCACTGCATCACTATTACCCCCATCCATTGCCCAACCACCCCCTTCCACATTATCATAGATTTTGCCCATATTGAGCATCAGCTCACCACCCTCTACTCCCTTTCTGTCTCCTGATAACATATCTTCCACACTCTAGCTCTGTGAGTTTGCTCAATTTGCTCAAGTCATATCAGTGAGGTCCTGTAATATTTGTCCTTCATTGACTGGCTTATTTTACTCAATGTAAGGTCTTCAAGATTCATCCATGTTGTCCCATGTGTTAATACTGAATTCCTTCTTACAGCTGAGTAATATTCCATTGTATGTATATACCACAATATGCTTATCCATTCTTCTGTTGATGGACACTTGGGTTTTTTCCAACTTTTGGCAATAGTGAATAATGCTTCTATGAACATTAGTGTGCATGTATCTATTTGTGTCCTTGCTTTCAATTCTTCTGGGTATATCCCCAGAAGTGAGATTGCTGGATCATATGGCAGTTCTATAGTGTTTCCTGAGGAACTGCCAAACTGTCTTCCACAATGGATTCACTATTCTACATTTCTACCAGCAATGGATGAGTGTTCCCTTTCCTCCACATCCTTTCCAACACTTGTAGCCCTCTGTTTTCTTTTTAAATAGCCACCAGTCTAATAGGTGTAAGATGATATCTCATTGTAGTTTTTTTTTTGCCTTTAAAAAAAAAAATATATATATATATATATTTATTTATTCTTTTTTTTTTTCCTTTCTCCTTTCATTTTTTTTTCCTCTCTTTTATCACTGTGTTATCGGATGTCCAGTGTGCTGTGACACCTTCCCCCTCTCAATCCCCATTGTCTCTCAATTTTTCATTTAATTTTCAAAGAAGTTTTAGGTCACAGCAAAGTCACACATGGAGTGCCGGAGACTCCCAGATACCAAACCACCCCCCCTTCCCCACCCCATATTAACCCACCCCCCTTTTTTTTTGGATGTTTGCATTTTTATAACTTATACAGAAAGCAAAATATAGCAACTAAACATTGTCAATGATTTACAGTATAGTTTACAATTTAGATGATACAGTTTAATAATTTTGATGATATTTACCATGTCCTGTGTCCATTACTGTAAGGTAATGAAAAACCTTCCCCATGACCACCAAACACCCCATTAGATTCCCCCAGCCCCCCAGGGCCCATGATACCACCCTATCCCGACCCATGGAATGTCAAGATTCACAGTTACATGCCCTGGGAATTTGAACCGGCCCTTCCTAATCCACCCACCTGCCAGTGCTGCACCACCAAACCAAGGAACACCACCACTCATCTGCCCCATCCCCCAACATGCAACCACACTCTATCCCTTTACCATAGATTATGTCCATATGGGTGATGGCTCAAAGCCTGCTCTTCTCTTACTCTCCCTTGTTAACCTATCTTTCAGACAGTGGTTCTCAGAGACTGCTCACTTTCCTCAGTTCAGATCAGTGAGGTCATTTACTGTTTATCCTTCAGTGCCTGGCTTGCTTCACTCAACATAAGGTCTTCAAGATTCATCCACATTATTCATTGTAGTTTTGAATTGTATTTCCCTAATAGCTAGTGATGTTGAGCATGTTTTCATGTGCTTTTCGCCATTTGTATTTCTTTTTTGGAGAAATGTGTATTCAAATCTCTTGCCAATTTCTAAAATGGGTTGTCTTTTTTTTTTTTTTTTTTTTTTTGAGATGTAAGATTTCTTTATATATGCTGTAAATTAGTCTCTTATTGGATAAATGGTTACCAAATATTTTCTCCCATTGAGTAGGCTGCCTTTTTACTTCTTGATGAATTCCTTTGAAGCACAAAAGTTTTTAATTTTGGGGAGGTCTGAATTATCTATTTTATTTTTTATTGCTCATGCTTTGGGTGTAAAGTTTATGAAACCATTTCCTGAACAAGACCTCATAGATGTTTCCCTATATTATCTTCTAGGAACTTTGTGCTCTTGGCTTTTATGTTTAGGTCTTGATCCATCTTGAGTTAATTTCTGTGGAGGGCATGAGATGGTGATCCTCTTTCATTCTTTTGGATATGTATACCCAGTTCTCCAAGTACCATTTACTGATGAGGCCTTTCTGTCCCAGTTGAATGGGCTTGGTGGCCTTATAGAATATCAGTTGACTGTATATGTGGGAATCTGTATCAGAACTCTCAATTCTGTTTCATTGTCAGTATGTCTGTCCTTGTGCCAATATCATGCAGTTTTGACCACTGTAGCTTTGTACTATGCTTTAAAGTCAGGTAGCATGATTCCTCCAATTTAATTTTTCTTTTTCAGGATGTTTTTAACTATTCAGGGCCCCTTGCCTTTCCAAATAAATTTCATAATTAGCTTTTTCAATTCAGTAAAAAATGCTTTTGTAATTTTTAGTGGGATTGCATTAAACCTATAAATCAACTTGGATAAGACAGACAACTTAATGATGTTTAGTCTTTGAATTCATGAACATGGAGTAGTCTTCCATTTATTTAGGTCTTCTTTGATTACCTTTAACAATGTTGTGTAGTTTTCTGTGTACAAGTCCTTTACATCTTTTTTTTTTTTTTTAATATACTTTTTATTTTTTTAAAAGATATTTAGATTACATAAATGTTATATAAAAATATAGGGGATTCCCATGTGTCCCACTCCCTATACCTCCCACATGTTCCCACATAAACAACATCCTTCATTAGTGTGGTACATTCCTTACAATTGATGAAATCATTTTGGAGCATTGCCACTAAGCTTGGATTATAGTTTACATTGTAGTTTACAGTCTCTCCTACACAATTTTGTGGGTTATGGCAAGATATATAATGGCCTGTGTCTGTCATTGTAATGCCATTCAGAACAATTCTCAAGTCCTGAAAATGCCCCCATATGTCACCCTTTTTCCCTTCTCCCTGTCCTTATAACCTCCAGTGGCCACTGCCTCTACATCAATAATACAATTTCTTCCATTGCTAGAATCACAACATGTCTATAGTAGAATACCAGTAAGTCTACTTAGGCCATAGTTCATTCCCCAATTCTGAGGATTCTGGGATGGTGATACCCACTCTGCTTCTAATTGAGAGGGGGCTTAGATCCCATGTGGCAGATGGATGAGACTCTCTTGCCTGCAGTTGTAGACTCTCTCAATTCCTTGGGATGGTCGTTGTCCATCATCATCTCCTTGTTAGTTGTCCTGGGTGAGTCCGATGAACTGGAGAGTAGGTGTTGCAACTCTGTTGAAATTCAGGGTCCAGCTGGCACATGGACAGTCCAAAGGTTTTAGTCTCTTGGATGTACATCCATCAACCCCAGCACTAATTATAGGTTCAAATAGAAGGATCAAATTAGCCATGTTCAGGGAAACCACAACTAAGTCCAACTCTGTCACATGGGAGAACATAAATTCCAAAGTAGTACCCACTGGCAATGCATCAAACTCCTGAGTTATCTATCCTGACCATAGTGTCTGGATGTCTCCAGTTCCCCACAATCCCCACTATGTGAGGTAGTATTTACTTTGGCAATCAATGTGATCCTTCTGAGACATGCATAAGCATAACCTCTGGAATGACCTCCCTACTCACTTTGAAGTCTCTTAGCCATATAAACTCATTTGTCTTTATCTTTTCCCCCTTTTAGTCAAGGTCTTTTCCAGTTTCATTGCTAGTTGGTGCTTGGTACTAATCCTTTGGTGCCAGGGAGGCTCATCCCCATGCTGGGGGGGATGGTAATGCATTTATATGCTGAGTTCGGCTTAGAGAGAGTCCATATTTGAGGAACAAGGAGGCTTTCAAAGTCCTTTACATCTTTAGTTAAGTTTATTCCTAGGTATTTGATTCTTTAGTTGCTATTATAAATGGAATTTTTTTCTTGATTTCCTCCTCAGATTGCTTATTAATGGTATACAGAAATGCTACGGATTTTTGCATGTTGATCTTATATCCTGCCACTTTACCGAACTAGTTTATCAGCTCTAGAAGCTTTTCTGTAGAGTTCTCAGGGCTATGTATAGAATCATGTCATCTGCAAATAGTGAAATTTTTACTTCTTCCTTTCTCCTTTGGATGCTTTTTATGTCTTTTTCTTGCCTAAGTGCTTGAGCAAGTACTTCTAACACAATGTTAGATCCTAGAGGGAAAGCCTTTATCATTTCACCATTTAATATGATGTTAGCTGTGGGTTTTTCATATATAGTCTTTATGATGTTGAGGAAGTTTCTTTGTATTCCTATCTTTTGAAGTGTTTATCAAGAAAGGATGCTGAAAAAAAATAAAAAAAAAAGAAAGGATGCTGTATTTTGTAAAATGCTTTTACTGCATCACTAGAGATGAGCATGTGATTTTTTCATTTGATCTGTTAATGTAGAGTATTACCTTGATTGATTTTCTTATGTTGTACTATCCTTACATACCAGAGATGAAACCCACTTGGTCACATCATTTGATGTGTTGCTGAATACGATTGGCAAATATTTTTTGAGGATTTTAGCATCCAAGTTCATTAGAGAGATTGGTCTGTATTTTTCCTTTCTTGTGACATTTTAATGTAGCTTTGATATTAGGTTGATGTTGGTATCATAGAATGAGTTAGGCAATGCTCCCTCCACTTCTATTTTTTGGAATAGTTTAAGCAGGATTGGTGTTAGTTTTTTCCTGAGTCATTGTTAGAATTCACCTGTGAAATCATCTGGTCCTGGGCAATTCTTAGTTGAGAGGTTTTTGATGACTAATTCAATTTCATTACTTGTGATTGGTTTGTTGAGTTCATCAATTTCTTCTTTCATCAATGTAGGCTGCTTATGTGTTTCTAGAAATTCAACCATTTCATCTGTTTTCCATCTTGTTGGTATACAATTTTTCAAAGTATCCTCTTATGATACTCTTTATTTCTGTGAGATCAGTGGTGATATCCCCTTCCTCACTTTTTATTTTATGTATTTGCATCTTCTCTCTTTTTTCTTTGTTAGTCTAGGTAAGGGTTTGTCAATTTTATTAACCTTCTCAAAGAACCAGCTTTTGCTTTTGTTAAAAATTTTCTAGTGTTTTTTTTTTTCCTCAATTTTATTTATCTCTGCTCATATTTTTGTTATTTCTTTCTTTTTTTTTTTTTTTTTAAGATTTTATTTATTTATTCATTTATCTCCCCCTTGCTGCTCGCGCTCGCTGGGTCAGCCAACCACGCCGTGTGGGCGGGCCTGCCCTTACCAGGAGGCCCCGGGAACCGAACCCGGGGCCTCCCATATGGTAAACGGGAGCCCTACTGATTGAGCCACAGCTGCTTCCCTGTTATTTCTTTATTTGTGCTTGCTTTGGAATTAGTTTGTTGTTCTTTTTCTAATTCCTCCTGGTGTGTATGTAGTTAGGTCTTTGGTTTTAGCTCTTTCTCTTTTTTTCTTAGGCATTTATGGCTATAAATTTCCCTCTCAGGACTGCTTTTGCTGCATCCCATAGATTTTCATATGTTGTGTTCTCATTTTCATTCATTTCAAGGTAGTTACTGATTTCTTTTGCAAGTTCTTCCTTGACCTACTGATTGTCTAAGAGTGTGTTGTTTAAGTTCCAAATCTTTGTGCCTACTCTGGTTCTGTGCCTCTTACTGCTTTGCAGCTTCATTCCATTGTGGTCAGAGAAATTACTTTGTATAATTTCAATCTTTCTGAATTCATTTAGAATTGTTCTGTGACCTAGCATGTGGTCTATACTGGAGAATGATCCATGTGTGCTCAAGAAGAATGTATATCCTGCTGTATTTGGGTGTAATGCTCTGTATATGTACATTAGGTCTAGATCATCTAATGTATTATTCAAGGTCTCTGTTTCTTTATTGACTCTATGTTGAGATGTTCTGTGGAATGGTGATAATGGTATATTAAAGTCCCCACTATAATTGCTGAGGCATTTATTTCTTCACTTAGTTTTACCAATGTTTGCCTCATATATTTTGGGGCACCCTGGTTAGGTGCATATATGTTTATGATTTTTCTTTCTTCTTGATAGGTTACACTTTTTATTAATATATATTATCCTTCTTTGTCTCTTACAATAGTTTTTCATTTAAAGGTTATCTTGTTTTATATTAATATAGCTACTCCCACCCGTTTTTGGTTATTGTTTGGAAATAAAATAATTTTCCAACCATTCACTTGCAACTTCCTTACATCCCTGGGTCTAAGGTGAGTTTCTTGTAGACAGCATATAGATGGGTCATATTTCCTATCCATTCCGCCAATCTGTGTCTCTTGATTAGAGAATTTAATCCATTAATATATTTTTAAAAGATTTATTTATTTCTCCCCCCCCCATTGTTTTTGTGCTTGCTGTCTGCTCTCTGTGTCCATTCGGTGTATGTTCTTCTGTGTCTGCTTGTCTTTTCTTTAGGCAGCACCAGAAACCAATCTTGGGACCTTCCGGAGTAGGAGAGAGGCTCTCAATCTCTTGCACCACCTCAGCTCCCTTGTCTGCTGTGTCTCTTATTGTCTCTCCTCTGTGTCTCTTTTTGTTGTGTCATCTTGCTGTGCCAGCTCTCTGCTCAAGCCAGCACTCCATGCGGGCCAGCAGTCCTGCATGGGCCAGCACTCCTGCATGGACCAGCACTCCATGTGGGCCAGCTCTCTACTTGGGCCAGCTTGCTGCATGGGCCAGCTTGCCTTCACCAAGAGGTTCCAGGAATCGAACCCTGGACCTCCTGTATGGTAGACAGGAGCACAATCGCTTGAGCTACATCTGTTTACCAGTCCATTAACATTTAATGTTATTACTGTCAGGCATTATTTACATTAGCCTTATTTTCTTTAGGTTTATATATGTCAGATTTTGTTTTTCTTTCTCTTTTCATCTTTTAATTTTTCTTACTAATAATATTCCTTTCTATATTCCCCTCCAATGCTCTCTCTCCTGTTTTTTCCTTTCAACCTGCAGAGCTCCCTTTTGTGAGGGGCAGGTGTCTTGTTGACAAACTCTCTTAATTTCTTTTTATCTGTGAATATTTTGAACTCCTTCATTTTTTAATTCCAGCTTTGCTGGATACAGAATTCTTGTCTGACAGTTTTTTTTTTTTTGTTTTAGCATCTTAACTATGTCATACCACGGCCTTCTTATCTCCATTGTTTCAGATGAGAAATCAGCATTTAATCTTATTGAGCTTCCCTTGTATGTGAAGGATCACTATTCCCTTGCTGCTTTCAGTGTTATCTCTTTGTCTTGATCTTTTGACAATTTAATAAATATATGTCTCGGGGTTGGCCTGTTAGGATTTATACTGTTTGGAGTGCGCTTCACTTCCAGGACATGTGTGTCCATTTCACTCAAAAGAGTTAGGAAATATTCAGCCATTATTTCCTCCAACGTTTCTTTTGCCCCCTTTTCCTTCTCTTTTCCCTCTGGGATGCCTATAATGTGTATGTTTGTGCATTTCATGTTGTCATTCAATTCCCTGCTGAATTTTTTCTATCTTCTTTTCTATTTGTTCTGCTGTCTTATTTAAGATGTACTATCTTCGACATCACTGTTTCTTTCCTCTGCCTTTTTGAATCTGCTGTTATGTGCTTCCAGCATAATTTTGATTTCTTGCATTGTGCCATTCATCACCATTACATCTGTTATCTTTTCATGTTTGTTTACAATTTCTTCAGTATGTTCCCCTAGTGTTTTCTTAATATCCTTTATCTCTTCACTTCACTTCATTAAGTTGATTCATTCACTTCATTAAGTTGATTGATTATATTTGTTTGGACTTCCTTGAATAGTGTTTCATGTTCAGTATCTCCTCCTATTTTTTAGTTTGTTCATTAGACTGGGTCATGTCTTTCTGTTTCTTAGTATGGCTTGTAATTTTTTGTTGGTGTCTAGGTATCTGTTTTTATCTTGATGGGCTTATTCAAATGGGGAGCTTCTCTCTCTACTCTAGGGTTTATTTTGTATGTGTGTTAAGGTTCCTTTTTGACACTTGGTCCCTCTTATTCTATATCCTTGTAGTTGTCTGTGTTCCAGTTTTCATTTTGCCTCTTTGTTTCTCTATCCCTCTTCCTCCTGGATGATGCACAGCCCTCTCCTAGTCTGCAGATCCCCAAAGCAGCTACCTTGGATAGCTTTTTGTCCTTCCTCCATTGCTTTTGTGAGAGAGTTGAACCCTGCCAACTTACTTCAACACCATCCTCCTGGGAGTCAAGTGATTTCTTTGTTATTTTAAAGTTTATTTTTTGCAAGAGAAGTTGTAAGTTACAGAAAAACCAAACATAAAATACATAAAATACAGGATTCCTATATACCCCACCTCACATATAGTTTTCCCTATTATTAATTCTTCACATTTTGTAACAATTGATGAAAAATTATTATAGTTATACTATTAACTATAGTCCCTATTTTACACTAGTATTCACTATTTGTATTTTATAGTCCTATATTTTTAAAAATTATTCTTTAGCAAATATATAACCTAAAATATCTCTTTTAACCACATTCAAATCTAAAAATTCAGTAGCATTATTTATAATCAAAATATTATGCTGCTATCACCACCATAATTTTTCCATCACCCCGTATAGAAACTATTATCAATTAGGCATTAACTCCCCATTTCTTAGCTCCACCTAGCCACTGGTAACCTGTATTCTAATTTCCAAATCTATGAATTTACTTGTTCTAATTATTTCATATTACTGAGATCATAAAATATTTGCCTATTTGTGTTTGGCTTATTTTACTCATCTTGAGTCATCAAGGTTCATCCATGTTGTTGTGTATCAATACTTTATTCTTTTTTATGGCTGAATAATATTCCATTGTATGTATATACCACATTTGTTTATCCAGTCTTTTGTTGATGTACACTTAGGTTGCTTCCAAGTTTTGGCAATTATGAATTATGAACATTGGTGTGCAAATATCTGTTTGACTCCTTCCTTTCAATTCTTTTGGGTATATACTTAAAGAGGGATTGCTGGGTTATATGGTAACATTATCTTAAACTTTATGAAGAATTGCCAAAACATTTTCTACAGTGCCTGCACCATTTTAGATTGTCATGAAAAATGAACCAGTGTTCCTATTTCTCCACATCCTCTCCAAAACTTGTTATATTCCTTTTTTTTTTTTTTTTTATTCCATTATTTTTAAGAGTAGCCATTCTGGTGTTTGTGAAATGGTATCTCATTGTAGTTTTGATTTGCATTTCCCTAATGGCTAATTATGTTTAGCATCTTTTCATGTGTTTATTTCCATTTGCATATCTACTTTGGAAAATGTTTATTCAAGTCTTTTGCCTATTTTTTAATTGGGGTGTTTATCTTTTTGTTGTTGAGTTTCAGGATTTCTTTATACATTCTCAATATTAAGCCCTTATTGAATATGTGGTTTCCATTCTGTAGGCTGTCTTTTTACTTTCACGATGCACAAAGTTTATAAATTTGATGAAGTGCCATTTATATATATATATATATTTCTTTTGTTACTCATGTTTCTGGTGTAAAGTCTGAGAAACCATCACCTAACACAAGGTCCTGAAGATACTTCCCTATGTTTTGTTCTGGGAGTTTTATAATTTTGGTTCTTATATTTAGGTTTTCAGTCCACTTTGAGTTAATTTTTGTATATGGTGTAAGGAAGGGGTCTTTCTTCTTTCTTTTGCACATGGCTATCTAGTTCTCCCAGCTTCATTTGATGAAGAGACTATTCTTTCTCCATCAAGTGGACTTCACACCTTGTTAAAAAATCAATTGACTATAGGTGTGAAGGTTTACTTGTGAACACTCAATTCTATTCTATTGTTCTATATGTCTACAAGTACCATGCTGTTTTGATTATGGTAGCTTTGTAATGAGTTTTAAACTCAGAAAGTATGAGTTCCTCCATCTTAGTTCTTTTTTTAAATCAAGATGATTTTGGGTATTCAGGGTCCCTTACCCTACCATATAAATTTGATGATTGGCTTTTCCATTTCTACAAAGAAGGTTGTTGGAATTTTGACTTGGAATGCATTGAACCTGAAATTGCTATGGATACTAATCACATTTTAGCAATATTTAGTCTTCCTTTCCGTGAACATGAATATCCTCCCATTTACTTAGGTCTTCTTTGATTTCTTTAAGCAATGTTTGCAGTTTTCTGTGTACAAGTCCTTTATATAATTTGTTAAATTTATTCCTAGATATTTGAATCTTTTAGTTGCTATTGTAAATGGAATTTTGTTCTTGATTTCCAATTCAGATTGTTTATTATAGTGTTTAGAAACAATACTGATTTTTGGGTGTTGATCTTATACCCTGCCAATTTGCTGAATTCATTTATTAGTTCTAGTAGCTTTGTTTTAGATTTTTCAGGATTTTCTATATATAGGATCATATCATCAGCAAATAGAGAAAGTTTTACTTCTTCCTTTCCTATTTATATGCCTTTTATTTCTTTTTCTTTTTCTTGCCTAACTGATCTGGTTAGAACTTCCAGTACAATGTTGAATAACAGCTGTGCCAGTGGACATCCTTCTGTTGTCCTTGATCTTAGGGGAAAAGCTTTCAGCCTATCACCATTCAATATAATGTTAGCTGTGGATTTTTCACACATGCCTTTTATCAAGTTGAGGAAGTTTTCTTCTATGCCTAGTTTTCTAAGTGTTTTTAAAAAGAAGGGAAGCAGGATTTTGTCATATGCCATTTCTGTGTTAAATGAGCTGACCATGTGGTTTTTTCCTTCATTTTATTAATGCGGTATATTACATTAATGGATTTTCTTCTGTTGAACTATCCTTGCATACCTGATCAGGGGTTATACTTCTTTTAAAGGGCTGTTGAACTCAGTTTGCTAGTTTTTGTTGAGTTTTGTACCTATATTTATGAGGGATATTGGTCTTTATTTTTCTTGTGGTATCTTTATCTAGCTTTGGTATTAGGGTGATGCTGGCTTCATGGAATGAAATTTTTGGAAGAGTTTGAGCAGTATTGGTGTTATTTCTTCTTGGAATAATGGCTAAACTCACCAATGAAACCATATGGTATTGGGTTTTCTTTGTTGGGATGTTTGTGATTACTGATTCAACTTCTTTGCTTGTTATTGGTCTGTTGATATCTTCTATTTCCTCTTGAGTCAGTGTATGGAGTTATATGTTTCTAGGAATTTGTCCACTTAACTAGGCTACTTAATTGTTGCCATATCATTGTCTATAATACCCTCTACAATACTTTTTATTTTTTGAGGGGGTTGTTAGCAATGTCTCCCTTTCATTTCTGATATTCTTTCAATTTGCTCTCTTCTTTTCTTTCTTAGTCTATCTAAAATGCATTGATTGTATTGATCTTTCAAAGAACCTACTTTTGGTTTCATTAATTTCCTCTATTTTTTAATTCTCTATTTAATTTACCTCAACTCTAATCTTTGTTATATCCTCCCTTCTGCTGGCTTTGGGTTTAGATTATTGTTATTTTTCTAGGGTCTCCAGTTGTTTGGTTAGAACTCTGATTAGAGATCTTTCTTCCTTTTTTAAAGTAAGTATTTAGAGCTATAAATTTCCCTTTCTGCCCTGTCTTGCTATATCCCGTACATTTTGGTATGTTGTGTTTTTGTTTCCATTAGCCTTGAGATATCTCTCAGTTTCCCTTTTGATTTCTTCTTTAACCTGTTGTTTGTTTATATTTAATTTTCACATATTTTGAATGTTCACTTCTCCCACTGTTGTCGATTTTTAACTTCATTCCATTGTGGTCAGAGAAGATACATTGTATGATTTCAGCATTTTAAAATTTATTGAGACTTGTTTTGTGATCTAACATTTGATCTATTAAGGAGAATGACCCAGAATGTGTATTCTACTACTATTTTGTGAAGTGTCTATTTAAGTTTCAGTCTAGTTGGTTTATAGTATCTGTCAAGTCTTTTTTTTTTTTATTGATCTTCTCTCTAGATGGTCTATCCATTAATGAAAGTGGTGTATTGAAGTCTCCTATTATTAATGTAAAACCATCTATTTCTCCCTTCAAATCTGTCATTATTTACTTCATATATTTGAGGCATTGCTATTTGGTGCATATATATTTATAATTGACATGTCTTCTTGTTAGATTGAGCCCATTAAAGTATATTTTATTTGATATTAGTAATGTTACATCAGCTCTCTTTTGGTACTAGTTTTTCCATCCTTTCATTTTCAACCTATTTGTATCTTTGAATTAAAAGTGGATTTCTTGTAGACAGCATATGGTAGTGTTATGCTCCCCACTCCCCATTCTTTCAATCTCTGCCTTTTGACTGGAAAGGTTAATCCATTTACATTTAAAGTCACTACTGGTAATGTAGGACTTTCTCCTGCCATTTGGCTATTTGGTCTTGTAAGTTTTATCCCCTTTTTGTCTCTCAACTTTTCCATTAATGCTTACTTTCATATATATTTTATTTTATTGTAACATTCCTTTCTAAGAACCTTCTCATTTCCCTCTGTATGTATTTTCATTTTGGTCCATGGTGCATAAATTTACTATCCTAAATGTTTAACAATCGTGTGTTTTGATACCAAACTTGACTTCAATAGCATATGCATATACTTTTTCTATAGCTCCCACCCCTCCACAATTTTGTTTGTAGTAGTTATAAATTATATCTATGTACATTGTATGCCCCAAACTAGAGATTTATCATAATTATTTATGCCTTTGCATTTTAGAGCCTGTAGCAATTAAGAAGTGGAGTTACATACCCCAAAATATAATACAATATTACTGTATTATGATAATATCCATATCATTACCTTTACTGAAGAACTTTATTTCTTTATGATACTTTGATCCACTGTCTAGTGTCCTTTCTTATCAGTCTGAAGAACTCCCTTTAGCATTGCTTGTAGGGAAGACCTAGTGCTGACAAACACTTTCCGCTTTTGTTTATCTGGGAATTTTTAAAATCTCTGCCTTATTTTTCAAAGATAGTCTCACGAGGTATAAAATTCTTTTCTGGCAATTGTTTCCTTTCAGCACTTTAAATATTTCATCCAAGTGTGCCTTCCTGCCTCCATGGTTTCTGATGAGAAATCAGTACTTCATCTTATTGGGACTCCTGTGTACACAATATATTGCTTTATTCTTGTAGCTTTCAGATTCACTTCCTTGTCCTTCACATTCAATAGTTTGACTATTAAGTGTCTCAACATGGTTCTTTTTGAGTTTATCCTCTTTGGGGTTCAATGGGATTTTGAATGTGCATATTCATGTCTTTATTTAAATTTGGAATGTTTTGTATCATTATGTCTTTGAATATTCCTTTTGCCCCCTTCTCTCTTTCTTCTCTTTTTATGGCTCCTGTAATGTGTTTATTGATAATGTCCCAAAGATCTCTTCAGCCCTCTTCACTTTTTTAAAATTCTTTTTTCTTTATGCACCTCATTTGCCTAGCCTTCAGGTTTACTAATTCTTTCTTCTGTCAGATCCAATCTGCTATTGAAACCCTTTAGGGAATTTCTCATCTCATTTATTGTTGTCCTCTACTCCAGTATTTCTGTTGGGCTCCTTTAAAAAATTTTAATCTCTATTGAGATCTCATATTATTCATTCATCATTTTCCTAATATCCTTTAATTCTTTATCCTTGTTTTCCTTTATCTCCTTAAGCATACTGAAAATCTTTTTTTTTTTTTTTTTTTTTTTTTAAGTCTTACTCTGGTATGTCCAAAGTGTGGTCTTCTTTGTGGAAGGTTTCTGAATTCTAGCTTGTTACTTGGATCAGCTATCCTTTCCTGTTCCTTTGTCTGTCTTGTAATCCTTTGTTGCACACTATACATTTTAATATTTTAAAGTGTTAATGATGGGATATGGTCCCTGAGCTTTCTGTTTCTTATGTTTAAATCCAATTTGTGATAGGACAGAGATTTCCTTGAGTTCCAGGAGCTAACAAAAACTAACAAACCAAGGTAAAAATCACATTTCAATCTTTGTAAATTGGCTCTGTGATTGCTGATAGTTTTCCTCAGATTTAGTCCTCCTATCAAAAAGGTATGCCTGAGGCAAAAGTGAATTGCAGGGTCCTTTCTGTCTTTTCTGAGCCTGAATCTTATCCTGAGCTCATGCTTGTTTGTGGCCTTAGGAATTTCCCCCTTTACAGGAAACTGAATGTCTCTTTCTCTCTATATGAGATAGCCTCTTCTCCCCTCCCCCCAGGTACTTAATTGTATATCTTAAACTGGTAATCTTTTGTCCCAGGCTGTTTGGGTTTAGTGGCTTCTTACAGTACTTTAGCTGTCTGCTGTCTGCTTCTGCCTGCAGGGCAAGTTCTGGGAGGGTGAGCCAGAGATGAGTTTCCTGGTTCATTCATTCAGTCTGCCAGAGGACTATCAACCATGGTTTCATGTATTTCTAGATCTATAAGGAGCCTTAGAAATAATTTGGTTTTATACCCTTATTTTACTGATGAGAAAATAAGCTCAGATATGATGTATTAGTCAGGGTTCTTTAGGAAAACAAAATCCTCAGGAGATATATGTAAAAACTATGGGATTTATTATAGGAATTGGCTCATGTGACTGTGGGGATGGCCAAGTCCACATTCTATAGGTAGGCCGCAAGCTGGGAATTCTGATGAAGGTTTTCAATGAATTCCCAGGAGAAACTGGCTGGCCAAAGTAGAGATGGAAATTTTCTCTTTTTACTGCTGAAATCATTACTTCTCCTTTTAAAACCTTCAACTGATTGAGATTTCTCTTATTGCTGAAAGCAATTTCCTCAGTTGATTATAGATGTAATGAGCCATAGATGCAATAAATTCACTGATGATTTAAGTCTACAAAATATCCTCACAGTAACACTCAGGTCAGTGCTTGCTTGACCAACCAACTGGATACCATAACCTGGCCAAGAATAGACATGAACTTAACCATCACAAATGGGAAGTGGCTTTCCCCACTGGTTAGAGGCAGGGTAGGGACTCAAACTCAGAGTTTTAAAATTCTTCTTATCTTCTCATTTTCAAGCTCCTCCTTTAATGTTTTATATGTTCTTACTACCTCATACTTTTCTTTCTGCCTTGTTGTACCTAGATGCCTAAGGTCGCCCTCAGGAGACAGATGTGGCCTAAAGGGAGAAGCTCAGTACAAACTGTATTTTCCTACCTCCCTGCTTTGCAAACATGCTGTTCCCTCTGCCTCAAATGTCATTCTCACCCATTGGACATTTCTTAATAATTTAAAAATATACAGCTAAACCTCTCCTCCTCTATGAAGCCTTCTCTGACCTTCTCTCCTGGCATAGAGGTAACCTCTCCTTCCTCTGTCTTTTCACTTTATTTGGAATACAACTTTAACTCAACAGCAGTTACCAAACTGTAGTGAAATTATTTTTCCATAGGTCTAATAGCCATCTCAAACCTTAACAGAATTCTTGATTTCACCCACATTGCCAATAAACCTTTTCCTCTCTTTGTCTTCCCAATCCTGATAAATAGCATAATCAGTAACCCATCTGCTCAGTCCAAAAACCTAGAAGTCACCTTAATTTCCCTTTGTCTTCATCTTGCTCATCCAATTCACAGTAAGGTCTGCAGCATAAATATATCCCAAAGCTTTCATGTCTCACCTCCTAACTGATCTGCCTTCTCCCATTCTTGCTTTCTTTCAATCCATTCTCCATACAGTGGCAGTGGTCATCCTTCAAAATGTAAAACAGATCATGTCACTTCTAACTTACAATCCTTCATTAGCTTCTCCTTTTAGTGAGATAAAAACCAAACTTCTTACTATGGCTGGTAATGACCAAACCATGTAGCTACTTCCTACTTTCTTTTGTACCAGGCTCCCTGGCTCCATAGGCTCTGGTTTCTCTAGATCTCTTCATTTCTCAAACATACCAGATTTGTTTCTGTCTCAAGGTCACATCAAGTTATGGCTTGTTGTGTGAGTGTGGTGGGGAGGAAGAAAGAGTTGCCTTTTTCTTCCTCCCCATAGTCTTCATTAGCTTTCCCCAAAGCAACTCCAAATAAATATAACATCTAAGTAAAAAATAGTTGACATGCTATACAAATGCCTCCAGGCAGGTTGCCTGGTTTCCCTCTTCCAACCAGGTTGTTGCCAAGACCTTCAAATGACTTGATTCTTCTCAAACCTCAGTTGAAATATCATGTCCTCACAGAGGCTTTCCTTGGGCCATTATAGAACACTCTCAGCTCTGTGGTAACACCTTGCTTTATTCAGTTGGTAGTACGCAATAAATTGTTGGCCTGCCTGCTTATTGTCTGGCCTCACTAGAATGTGTGTTCTATGACAGCAGGAATCTTGTCTATTTTGTGCATTGATTATTTCCAGCACCCTATTGGTGCTAGAAACATAGTATACCTCAATATATAGTTGTTGAGTGAATGAAGACAGGTCTACCCCCAGCAGTAGGTTGTGAACTCCCTGAAGGCAAGCATCGTGACGTTTTCTGGTATAACTAATGCTCAGCACAGGGCAGAAAGTCAGTAAAATCTCATTGAGTAATATTGAATTAAATTTGACCTCTATCATTTCTTATCTTTGTGACCTTGTACAAGTCCCCTAACCTCTTTGAACCTCTTTTATAAAGCCCATTTCTCAGGATTGTTGTAAAGATTAGAGGTCCATGGATGCAATCTTCTATACATGTAGGGGATTGCTGTTGTTGCTCATTTTTCTGCAAAACATGAGAACTGGAGTGTATATTAACAGCACATTCCTCAATAATACCAAAGCTTCTCCTTATTGGCCTTCACAGGAGTGAGATGGTGGATTCTCGAGAGGTTGGAATGATGTTATAATCACTCTTCTGCTTCTGTACTGTTTATAGTAATGCAAGCCTCCTTGGTAGCTTGGAGCTGCCGGCAGACACAATGCTGTTGCCAACACGTAGTTCTTATTTCCCCTGTGCTTCCCTAGTGTTTCCATTAGCCATGTAATATCGTTTTCTCCAGCTAAATGATTAGCATCCAACTGTTCCTGTGTTAAAGCTTGTGCTCAGTTCATTAAAAAAACTTCCCGATAAGGTTTCTTAGTTCATTTAAAAACTGTTTAAAGCTACAGAGAATCTTTGTTTCTTATTAAAAAAATGTAATCATTCAGCTCAGGGACTTTTTTGGGGGAAGGGCCTAAGAATATTTACAGATATCAATAGTTATTAGGAAAAGTTAAATTGGAGTGCAATTCACTGATGTTATTAAGCACAGCACTACTGAAGCTGTATTTAAAAATGCATTTCAAAGTGAAGGGTGAAGAAAATGGGTTTTGCAGATGCTCAGATGAAAGTAGTTACTTTATGTTAGGCAGAAAAAGCCAGCTTGAGATAATCTATGTTTAGGGTAAGTATGATTATAGACCAGCCAAAGAATAGGAACTTAATGGGAAGGCTGGAAGTGTTAAAGGTTTTATCACTGATGCAAATATAGAGAGGATTAGGAAGAACATGGGGACATGGTGTCAGCCCAGGTAAAGTTGGATCCTTTATTTTTAGTTTTCTCTCCCACTTCAGTTTTTAAATATCCTGAGTCATTAACCCAGGGCCTCCCATTCTCTTGTACTACTTTCTCTGTTTTAATCTTTCCCATCACTTGTGTAGTCACAACATCTGAGTCCTCTCACTTATCCCATCAACGGCCTGTTAGCTAAGCTGAAAAGCTATTTAGTGGGCATGCAATGAGTAAATCACACTCTTGTTCAGCTATTATATTTCCATATTTATCAGGAATCCTCTGGTAATGTAATGCCTGATGCCAAGATAATGATGAATACTAGCTTGGGTTTTAGGCACTGTATTTTGATATGTTGGTTTTCAAAATTTCCCTTGAATCGTATCCCAAAGACATTCACCAACACTGTCAAAATGGGCCTTGAACTGGATCAGTGAGCAGTGAGCTGTGGGTCAGAGAAATGTAGAAGTATGATGGTATGGAGTATTTAGGGACTTGAATCCTCCCAAATTGGCTTTCCTGTTTCTATCCTTAGTCAGGGGATAAAAAAATGGTATAACACCTAGCTTATTACATGCAGAAGCTCTTACAAATGGATTAATATTTTGGACTAGATTGTAACAACTGGTTTACCCATTTGTTGATTTAACAGAACTGATTGACTTGACCAAATCACTTACTTGTCTTAAGCTCATAGAATATCAGACCACAAACATGTGAAATTGTTTTTGTAGGTCAAAATGATGAACTATTGGTAGTTTTACATAGTTAAACCAATAATAGTAGCCAACATTTATCACACGTAACATATATTAATTATAGTATTTATATAAATTAATACAAATCAAGCACTTACAATAGCCTGTGGCAGAATAGGAACTTACCATCTGCCAGACACTGCTCAAAGTGCTTTACATGGGTGATCTTATTTAATACAAATAGTTTCTGAGGTAATTGTTCTTACTATTCCCATTTTATGGATAATGAAGTTGAGGCTCAGAGAGGTAAAGCAAATTACCCATGGTGAAATGGCACTAAGAGAGAGCCATAATCTGACCCTGAGCAGTTTGATTCCCAGCTGGTGCCTTTAACCACTGTGCTATACTTCCTTATGGAGTCCGGGACCACACCTGTTGTAACCTCATTAAACAACTGTTTTGTTGAAAACCTACTGTCCAGCATTCTGCCCTGGGTGGGATTTTCTGAAGATATAGAACAAATACATAAAAAAGTTTTATCATGATTTCAAAATCAAATGTCAGTAAAAGATAGCAACATTGGAAAATGTTTCCTTGTTAAACTTTATCATAATGTTATACTCTAACTTCTTGCAGCATTTATTACAGTTAATATGTTAATTTTTATAGTCATTATAATCATTATTGCAGTTATTAACTGTGACATCCTTTATTTTTGTTGTTTTTGGTTCCAAATATTAACTTTTAACTGCTACACTTATTATTAACTTTGGGGTGACCTTCAGCGTGTGCTATCCTAGTATAGAGACGAGGAATGTTGCTGTCTGCTAGGCCCAGTGCTTGTAGATGCTCAGTACATATCTGATGAAGGCAGAGGCATGGAGGCATTCATGGTGGTAATTGGATTGGAGTGAGATAATGTACCATGCATTAAATAATTCAACAGCATCTTTAGTTATCCTTAGATTCAAAGGAACAGTGAAAAATAAAACAAGCCCATCATCATCTCTTATAGCTGAAAATCATTATTCACCCATTATTGGTTATTCTGAGTGTACATGCTAACATTTTCAACATATAAAAATCTTTTATTATCGCAAGATGAGATTTTCGATGATATTCAGATCATCTGTTTGAAGCTTCCAAGTGTGGATTGAGGGGATGCTGCCTTTTGAAGTCTGTGACAGTGTGGTTTTGCCAGGGAAATTCGTAGACATAAAATGAGTGTTTTATGTAAAAATCCTACTTCTTGCTATTAAGCCGTAAGACTGCTTCATAGTCTAACCATCTTATAGTAAAATTTTACCAACAAAAACTCTTTGGATATGTTATAGAATGGCCATGCCTTTTTTAAAAATGAGACGGAAGTTTACAGATCGTTTTCAATGTCTTTTTAAAGAGGATATGGGGGAAAAAAATCTATGTTGTTTTAAAGTGATGGCAAGTTGTTTTTTTGTAAATACCTAGAGAGGCGGAATTGGATCTAATTAATTCTGATCTGAATCTGAGATCATAGAACCTTAAAACTGAAATGACCTTTAAGACTATCTGGTTCAGTCTCTCACTCAGTGTAAGAATCTGCTCCCTTGCTTTTCTTCTTGAATGCCTCTTTTGATGGGGTATTCACTGCTTATAAGGTAGCCTATTACCTTATAGCTCAGCTCCTGTCACTTTAATTAATCACAATCCTACTTCCTTTTTAACTTCCTCCCAGAATCTTATAGACAGACTTAAAGAGAAAAGGAAAACCATATTGACACTGATTTTTCAGTACCTAGGAAGAAGTGAACCTGTAATGATTTTCTCCCTAATTAGTTAACGTTCAAACTAAGTTAGTTCTGAATCAGCAATCTGCAATAAATACATTAAGACTATTATCTGGTTAGTGCTATCAATTTTACTGCTGTCTCAGAATTATTAGTCTCCTATTTGTTTACATTACAAATGCAGTAGCAGTAATTATGTAATAAAATGATACTGTCACTTTAAATAAACTGCTCAGCTACTAAAACATCAGGACTATAATTAAAGGCATCACTCACAGCTTCCAATTTTAATACATAAAAGAGAAGGACATGATTAGATTGTAATGAACTTGTTTTGTTTTAACTATATTATTGTTTTATTTTAGTTTGTATGTGGTGATTTCAAAACATCACACAGTGTTACTAAGCATCATTAATTTCATACAATGGGGAGGTAGTAAATTTAACTGTCCTTTGTCTCTGACATCAAACTTTCAGTTTCTAATTTGTTCCTCATATGCAAGCACAATTCCTTTGAGTACCTTCAACAAGGCAGTTTAGGCAAATACAATGCAAGGCCAATAAGCTCTCCTATTCCCAGGTGGTATAAGGTCACATACTGAGCTCTCAAGCAAAGACTTGGTTGTCCAGTGGGGCCTTTCGTCCAAGATAAACCCCTGGGTTGGGTCTGCCTGAGGAATAATGGAAGGAGCACTGGGAGACTCAAGAACCCCGGGCTGAGTCCACGAGTTGCTGGGTTACCCTCTCTGAGCCTCAGTTTCCTCACATGTAAAAGGGAGATAGTATAGTGTCTAGCTCTGATGTTGTAAGTGTGAACTTTTGTGAACTGTAAGACATGGTACTGATGTTGACCCTGATTACTCAATACTAGTGTAAACTGAAGAGCTCTGAAAATATACCTGATGTCCGTAAGATTTTCTTACTGACCTGCCTGAAATTTGCATGATGAGAATCATTCCTTGAAATAAGTTATTATTTCATCTGCAGACCACATCAGGTACTTAAAAAGTTTAATTAATTAATTAATTATTAGAGCAGTTGGAGGTTTATGGAAAAATCATGTAGAAAGTATAGATTTCTCTTATACTCCCCTCTCACACACAGTTTTCCCTATTATTAACATTTTGCATTAGTGTGGTACTTTTGTTACATTTGATGAAATAATGTTATTAAAATTAGGATATTAACTTTAGTCTGCTGTTTATATTAGGATTCACTCTTTGTGTTGTACTGTTGTGTTCCCCGCCGCCACCCGTAGTAACTTACATACAACCTAAAATTTCCTTTTTGTCCCTTTTAAATATACATTTCAGTGGTGTTTATGACACAAGTTGTACCTCCATCACCATCATCCATTGCCAAAAATTTTCCATCATCCCAAATAGAAACTCTGTACCAATTAAATATTAACTCCGCATTCCCCCATCTAGGCCCTGGTAACCTGTATGCTAGTTTCTGACTTTATGAAATTACATATTCTGCTTATTTCATATAAGTGAGATCACACAGTATTTGTCCTTTTGTGTCTGGCTTCTTTCACTCAAAATGATGTATTCAACTTTTATCCATATTGTAGCATGCATCAGAACTTCATTCCTTTAATGGCTGAATAATACTCCATTGTATGTATAGACCACATTTTTTTTATCCATTCATCTGTTGATGGACACTTGGGTTGCTTCCATCTTTTGGTAATTGTGAATAAGGCTGTTATGAACATCAGTGTGCAAATATCTGCCCAAATCTCTGCTTTCAACTTTTTTCGGTATATACTGAAAAGTCTGTGGAGATTGTCAGGTCATATGGTAATTTTAAATTTAACTTTCTGAGGAAATGCCAAACTGTTTGTTACAGTAGTTGCACATTTTACAATCCCAATGATAGTGTACAAGTGTTCCTATTTCTCCACACCCTCTCTAATGCTTATTATTTTCCATTTTTTAAAATAGTAGCCATTCTAGTGAGTGAGATGGTATCACACTGAGGGTTATATTTGCTTTTCCATAAGTTGCGAGGATTTATTACTAATCTTTCAATGCAATTCCATTGGTGTACATGTCTGCCCTTGTGCCAGTACTATGCTGTTTTGATAACTGTAGCTTTGTAATAAGTTTTAAAATCAGGAAGTGCACACACTCTGACTTTATTCTTTTTCAAGACGGTTTTAGCTATTCAGGATGGCTTACCCTTCCATATGAATATGGTTATTGGCTTTTCCATTTCTGCAAAGTGGGCAATTGGAATTTTATTGGGATTGTGTTGAATCTGTATATTGCTGTGGGTAGAATTGACATCTTAGCAATAGTTAGTTTTCTAATTCATGAACATGGAATGTCCTTCCATTTATTTAGACCTTCTTTAATTTCTATCAACAATGTTTTGTAGTTTTTCATGTACAAGAACTTTATATTCTTGCAGTATCTTTATCTGGTCTTGGTATTAGGGTGATGCTGGCCTCATAAAATGAGTTGCGAAGTGTTCCCCCTATTCAATTTTTGAAAGAGTTTGAGCTATATTGGTATTAATTCTTCTTTGAATGTTTGGTAGAATTCATCAATGAAGCCATCTGGTCCTGGGTTTTTCTTTGTTCGAAGATTTTTGATTACTGACTCAATCTCTTTATTTGTAATTAGTCTGTTGAGAACTTCTTTTTCTTCTTGAGTCAGTGTAGGTAGTTTGTGTGTTTCTAGGAATGTGTCCATTTCATCTAGCTTATCTAATTTATTGGCATACAATTGTTCATAATATCCTCTTATAACCCATTTTATATCTGTGGAGTATTACTTATTTTACTTATTCGTATTTTCTCTTTCTTTCTTCCTTTCTTCCTTCCTTTCTTTTCTCTCTCTCTCTTTCTCTCTTTCTCTTTCTCTCTCTCTCTTTCTCTTTCTTTCTTCTCTTTCTTTCTTCCTGTCAGTCTAAAGTTTTCTTGATTTTGTTGATCTTTTCTAAGACCCAACTTTTGGTTTCATTGATTCTATTGTTTTATATTCTCTGTTTTTTTCTTTTTAAATCTCGAATATAATCTTTGTTATTTTTTACCTCCAGCTCACTTGAGGATTAGTTTTCTTTCTTACTTGTTCTTCCAGATGTTAGGTTTCATCTGTGATTTGAAATCTTTCTCTTTATATTTAAACATTTTAGAGCTATAAATTTCCCTCTAAGTACTTTTGCTGCATGCAATAAGTTTTGCTATCATTTATTTCTATCTGCTCTTCTGACTGTATGATTACAATTGTCCTGTCTTCTAGTTAGCTGGGTCTTTCTTCTGCCTGTTCAAATCTGGTGTTGAACACTTCTGGTGTATTTTTAATCTCCATATTTTAATTATCATAATCTCTGTTTCATTCCTGTTTAAACTTTCTAATTCTTCTTTTTATTCACACACTGTCTTTTTTATGTCCTTTAGTTCTATAACTGAATTAATTTTCATCCACATTTTCCTTTAGCTCCTTGAAATTTAGGAGATTTGACTGAATATCTTTGATTAGTGGTTGCATTGTCTGTGTTTCCTCTGACGTTTTAATATGTTCCTTTGACTAAGCCATCTCTTCCAGTTTCTTTGCATGGTTTGTGATCTTTTGTTGTTGTCTGGGCATTTGATTTCTTTGATGTGCTAACTCTGGAAGCCAGTTTCTCCTCTTGCCTAGGGTTTTAATGTAGATTGGCTGTGTGTTAAGGATCTCTTTAATGCTTGGTTCCATTTATACTGAACCTTTAGAGCAGCCCATGTTTAACAGTTTGGATTTTCTCAGGTCTCCCTGCACCTGCCTCTTGCCCTGGATATACACAGTAACTGTTAAGGTTACCCTATTATGCGCCACTGTTTCCCCTCCAGGAGAGGATTTCCTTTTTTCCGATCCTCGTCAGTGAGTCCTTGGCTGTTCTCTTTGTATTTATATAAATTTTCGTCCTCAGTTGCTGTGATTTGCTTAACTTCTCTCCTGTGCTCTGGGCCACCTTTTCACTCTAGCTTTCAGCCTGGGTTCTACCCTGTCTTACCGTGGCTCAGTTTCCCTCTTCATTTGGCTTTTCTGTCTCTGATAAACATTAGGGGATCCTGACTTTGGCAGTTTGAGATTATTTACGAACCCCCAAAAAAGATAAGGATTATGTTTGTAAACTGGTCTGTTCCTCTGGGTGTGATACCCTTTGATTGTATTAGATTCAGCTGAGATGTCTTTGATTAAATTATGTTAAGATTAGGACTTTGACGACCACATCAATAGGGGTGTAACTCAGGTTAAGTCCTTGCCCCCTTGGCAGGCTGATATAAATGAGCACTCACTCAAGTAAACACAGAAGAAGATACACAGGAAGAGAGAGAGAGCTCCATAAACACCGCAGAGGACAGAACTTTGATTCTGCAGACCCGGGAAGAGAGATGAGCCATTTGCCAAATAGTTTGCAGTTGAGCCTAGAAAGAAACAAGCCCTATACCAGCCTATAGCTGAGAGAGAGGAAGGCTGAATCTTCGCAGAGATCACCCGCCATGTGCTTCAACACGTGGCAACTGACTTGGGTGAGAAAGTACCTCTTATGGTACCTAAAGTTGGACTCTTTTGGGCCTTGTAACTGTAAGCTTTTACCGCAAATAAATATCTTTTAAAAAAGCCAACAGATTTCTGGTACTTTGCATCAGCACCCCTTTGGCTGACTAATACACTGACCCACAGAGCTAGATGGAGTCAGTGTTCAAAAACACCCACATTTTTCTTTTAGGTGCACTAGCATTTAAGGACTAGGCTGGGAGTGTGCACAGCTTGCCAATAGTTCTGCCACAGGCCACTCTGATTTCTGGGGGACTGCTTTGTATACTTGCACATGCTGACCCAGATCACTAGGTTCCCACTTTGGGAATCTGTGCCTGAATGTGCATAAGAATCTGAGTCACTGCCATGGGTGACTTTTTGGTCAGTGACCACAACAGGAGCTGCGTGGCTGGAGCACTGCCTCTTAAACCTCTCTGGCTGAGCGTAGAGGAGACGTCTGGACTGACAGGTCCACGCCACCTCCCTACCTCCTTTTTTGTTGCTGCTGTTGTTTTTAATTCAATTCAGCATTTGTGGAGTTTTTATCCAGGCTCTATTGTCCTTTAGCATTCTAAGCAATTTGGATCTTCCTTTTTATTTAGCTGTGTCTAAAAGGAAACATTCCCGGGATTGTTTTATGCTGCCATCTTGATGAAGTCGTCTCCTTACGTACTTTTTAAAAATACACAGATTCCTGGACCTTACCCCTGGCCTACAGAATTAGACTCTCAGGGCAGGGCTTGGGAACCTGCATTTTAACAAGCTCTCTCAGTGACTTTTAGCCATACAAAAGTCAAGGACTCCTCAATTAAGGCATTGAAAATCTCTGTTAAAAATCAACCTTTAAAAAAAATAATAAACTTTCTTTTTGGAGAAGTTTTAGATTTATAGAAAAATTACACTAAAACTCTAGGGAGTTCCCATATACCACCCCCTCCTACACACATAGTTTCCCCTATTATTAACATCTTTCATCAGTGTGGTTCATTTATTACAATTGATGAACCAATATTGAAGCATTGCTACTAACCAAAATTTACATAGTTTACATTATGGTTTACATTTTGTGATGTACAGTTTTATAGGCTTTGACAAAGGTATAATGTCATGTATCTGTCATTACAGTATCATACAGAATAGTTTCACTGCCCTAAAATGTCCTGTTTTCCACCTATTCATCCCTGCCCCTCCCCTATGAATCCCTGGCAACCACTATCTTTGTATCAATATTACAAGTTACTCCATTAACACTAGCTAATAACTACAAAAGTAATAAATCTACTTTGGTCCATGGTTATACTCCCTCCTTATGTTTGTTCATTCCTCATTCTTGAGGGATTAGGGATGATGTCAGCTCTGACTGCTTCAGGCTGAGAGGGAATGTAGATCTTACGGGGCAGATGGAAGGAATTGTTCTGTGTGCAGTTGTAGATACCCCTTATTTTGGGGATGGGATTTTTCCATCATCATCATTTTGTGAGTTATCCAGGGCAAGCCCGGGCAACTGGAGAGTAGGAGTTGGTTGCAACTGTGCTGGGTTTCAGGACTCTACCAGCAAATGAACAATCCGAAGAATTAAGTCTCTGAAAAGATCTCACTTTTTGTTAGGGTGTTATGAGTCAGCATAATCAGCCATTAACATTTAATGTGATTTAATATACCAAAATGTTTAAGGTTTACAGGGAGGAGGAGATAGGCTAGGAAAAAATAAACAGAAACAAAAACAAAACATTACAGAAAAACTGGGAAAGGGGAGTGTACAGATAGGTAGGGAGAGCAAGCCTGAGAGTAGTGAAGTTAGAAGCCTTGAGTAGCTAGAGTATATGGAAGGCAAGTGGAGAGTGGAGGGGACAAGCATTGTTAAGAAGTTTGAAAAAGAAACCACTCTCTGGGTAGAAGTTGATGTCTAAGGCATGAAGAGAGTGTAAAAGTGGAAGCAAGAGAAAAGAGAGCTAGAGCAATGGGCAGAAAGAGTGAGAGAGAGATTAAGAATGAGAGAAATTGAAAGAGAGAAAGAATGAGAGAGTGAGAGAGAAAGAGTGAAGGAAAGGAGAGAGAGAGAATGTGAGTACCATCCAGAGCATTTGGGGAGCGGTATATAGCAGAACAAAGCCTGTTGTATTTACTCTAGCTCCTTAGGAACCTTAAGGTTTCCTTACAGTTTAATGGACACATATTTCTGAAGTCCCAAATTTTACCTGCTGTACTCAATTTTCTCTTTGCTTTAGGGCAAAGGAAAAAAAAAATAAGAAAATCATATAGCTATATTTTCAACAGTTTATTAATGGTTATCACATGGAAATTAGATTTATGACACAAAGATTACTGATTTATGGTGCATAGTAAACTCCAGTAGAATAAACTAGGGGCTGTAAAGCCTTTAAGTATAGGCATAATGCTTTTTTTGAGAGAGAGGAAGAATAGCATTTTAACAAGCTATTCATTTTAAGACTCTGAATCAATGTTCACACACTCCATGTCTTATTTATACTTTGTATTAACTAAAACTTATAGAGCTCTGAAGTGCTAGACTCATATATGTGGATCTCTAGGCCAACCATTAACATTTTAGGCCCAGGGTAAGGATTCAGATGGAGGTCCATTTGCTATATGCCTAAATATTTAAATGTTGTACATTGGGCTAAGAAATTGTTAAATAAGATATGTCCTATCTTTCTGCGTAACAAGTATATATTATAGTGACTTGGAAGGGCAGGTTCTGGACTCCCCAGAGTTCTGTGGCAGCATGTCACACATCAGTGGTGTGGGTTCCTTCATCCTTAGCCCCAGGTCCATCCAGCACACTGAGGCTCTCACACACATGCATGTGGACGCTTGGACTTGCGTGTTCCAGTTCGTTTCATACCTTCTGAAGACAGCAGTCCCCCTGGAAGCTGGCTTAGCATCATTTGAGCAGAAAATTCCATGATCTTGGGTGCTTGGCGCTGGTACAAGGTCACCTCATCCCTTTAGCCCCAGAGAGTCTTTCCATGGGTCCCAGAATAGGGGCACCTCTTTTCTGGGTGTAAGGGAGGTTCTGGAAATCTCACAAAATTATGGACTTAGAAAATTAGAATGAAATTTGTAGATCATTTAATCTAAGAATTTCATTTCATGAAGATGCAACTGAAATGCAGAGAAATTTTGTGACTAGCCCAAGGCTACACTTCTAGCTAATAGCAGAGCTAAGACTAGACCTCACATACTCTATTCTCCCTTACTTTAATGCCCAATGCTTTTCTATTTAGTGACATTCCAGAGAAGGTGCATTTTTCTATTGCTTCTTCTGCATTAGAATGATGTTCAGGTAGTCTTTCAAATAACCCTGCTTCGTAGAGCAATTAGTGATTTAATCTGGGAGTCTTGGTGGCAGTGGGTTCATCTGGCATTGTACTAATCAGGAATGAGGAAGGAGCTGGGGAGATGAGGGCTCCCTTGAGCCAAAGCTCTGTCTAGCTGGCAAGACAACTAAGGAAAACATGATTTAAAAATGGTCATTTTACCAAGCATAAGCAAGAGAACCACCTTCACAAGGAAGCATGATAGGAGAAATGCTTGGTGGCACACTAGTCTTTTGTCCATGATTCTTTGAGTAGAAATAAATTCCTATGACATCGTCTGATGTCTACAACAGGATACCAGTGAGTTCACACCTCATCATCTCCTCACCAGGTGACTTGAGTGAGTCCATTGAGCTGAAGAATAGGAGTTGCAGCTCCACTGAGATTCCAGGCACAGCTGGCACATGGGCAGGCCAAAGGCTCCAGTCTCTGGAAGTATACCTGCAAACTCCAGCATCACATATAAGTTTGAATAGAAGGGACTGATGGACCATGTGCAGGGAGGACTTATTTGAGTCCAACTCTGTTACTCTCAGGAGCACAGATTCCAAAGTTAGCCCACTGATAAGGCATGAATCTCTGGAGCTATCCCCCCTTATATAGGACCTGGGTGTCTCCAGAGCCCTCAGGAGCCCCTCTGTGTGGGTGATAACCACTTTGGTGTTCTATGAGATCCTACTGAGGTGTGTATAAGCGTTACCTCTGGGATGATCTCCCGACTCTCTTTGAAGTCTCTTAGCCATATGAACTCATTTGTCTTTACCTTTTCCCCCTTTTATTCAAGGTCTTTTTCCAGTGGTATTGCCAGATGGCATTTGGTGTTAATCCCTCATTGCCAGGGAGGCTCATCCCTGGGAGTCATGTCCCACGCTGGGGGGAAGGTAATGCATTCATATGCTGAGTTTGGCTTAGAGAGAAGCCACATTTTGAGCAACAAGGAGGCTCTCAGGTGGCAACCCATAGGCACCCCATAACAGTAGGCTAAGTTTCAATTACAAGAGCAAAGACTAGTAAGGCTAGTTATCAATAACAAGAACCCATCAGTGGACCCTCCTCCTTTACCAGATACTGTCCCTGCACTTGGGGGACTGTTGCTGCTCCTTTGGAGAATGTGGCAGAGCTCTCCAGGCTGGGAATTTAGTATTCCCAGATTTATTGAGTGATTGTCCACATACTGTGACCATGCCCCACCCCTCCTTTGGTTTTTAATCTTAGTACTGATGCCACCATTCACTCAGTTGCTCCAAGTCGGAAATTGGAAAATTGTCTTTGACAGCTCTTCTTACCACCTGTTCCCTAAGTCCA
>JAKSZT010054406.1:1524303-1543496 GCA_026826555.1 Tolypeutes matacus
GAAAATTGTCTTTGACAGCTCTTCTTACCACCTGTTCCCTAAGTCCAATAAGTGACTAAATATTGTTAATTGAGATTCTCAATATGCAAAATCAAATCAAGATTTATATTTAAGTATTTTTCAATTCCTTTTCCTCCCTGTTGCATTGCCTCTGTGCTATTTCAGGTCTGTTTCCTACAGAAACCTTCTAACTGGTCTTCTTGCCTTCAGCCTTCCTCCATTAAATCCATCATATTGCCTTCAACGTCATCTGATAATGTCACTCCTTTATTTAAAGATGATTACGAGGGTATGGTGTGCTTTTTCTGGCCTGACATAAAAGAATGTCTTAGTCTAACCAGTCTTGTTTCTCACCACACCCTCTGGCACCTGATGTTTTAGACATCAGAAGAATTTGCTTCACCTTGAATTCACCTCGTGCTTTCCCTCTGTTTAGGATGCACTTCCCAGTCCACAGCTTCACGCCCTTTCTACCTCACAGGCCCACCTACCTGGATCACCAGTCCTCATGTGTGAAGGCTACTCCAGCACAGGCAGAGATGGGTACTGCTCCTGTGTTCCTTTGTCACAGGATTATCATTTTCCCATCTATATTCTGATTCTCCTATGAGCAGAGATCACTTCTTGAATTTCATCACTTAGAAAAGTAAAAAAGTAAAAATTTTACTTGATTTTGGCCACAGTTGTCTTGTCTAATTTATATGAAAATATTTGGCCTGAATTATTCAGATGTTTCTCAGATTGGTTTGGTCCATATAGATGTCTATACAGGTCAAGCCTAACTATCAACTAACTAACCAACACCTCAAAGTGAATTTACCCTTTACTTTTAGCTTTATCTCCAGTTCTGGGGACCCAATTCTTATAAATTCCTGTATGCTGACCAACATTTTGTCAGATACATAATTAGGGGGATTTCCTTTTGTATTAGAGAATCCAGAAATAGAGCACAGAGCATCTGCAAATACTCCTCAATGCTGATGGTGGAAAAATCCTTAGTAGTTGGCAAAATTCTGCATGGTAGGGGGAAAAACTGGGTCACACGGACAATGTATTCATTCAGCAGTACTTGAATACAGGGTATCCTCTCTCATTTAGAACATTTGAATAATTTCTTTTTCCAAAGTGTGAATTTGAATTAAGATTCTGTTTTCTCTACTTTAAGACTGAGTAGTCTTCATGAGAGAATCTCAGTAATATTTTCCTGATGCTAATGCAAAGTTTGGGTATAGAACCCTATGTTACCGCATTCTTTAAACTTCCTTTGTATTTTCCCTCTTTTAAAAATGTTGAGGTGTAGTCCATAACTAGTATCTGACTTAATCTGTTCCTGAGTTTATCTTTCTTACAAATCATGAAGAACAAGCTACTATTCACCTTTATGTATAGTGTGAGGTATGGATGAAATCTTATTTTTTTGTTTATGGATTTCTACCTGTTCTAGCACCATTTGTTGAAAGATAATCCTTTCTCAATGACTGGCAACCGGGATTTGCCCTGCAGGCCATAGTTTGCTGACCCCTATTCTATTGCATTCTCCCCTCTCCCACATCTGAAATCTTGGCATTTGTCCCATTCTTCTTGCCAGATCTGTATTCTCTCGCATTTTAGACTCTCTTTATTTTCAAATAGAGGAGGAAGACTCTCTCAGTTAATTTATTCTAAGTTGTTCTTTCACAGGGCTTTACAGTGCTGAGATCTGATACTTCACCTCCAGGTAGCCCTTGATATCTGCTACTGTCTAACATAATTTTACTTTAAAAGCAGACAGTTTGCCATTTAGTCTCACTCTTGAGCATGCTGCCTGCACGAGGCCTCCGTGCTGGCCTTATGCTACAGGAGCTTTTAATTCCCTGAAGATCAACAACTTCACCAAGAGACTATCTTTTGTGGTGTTGAACGTAGCAACTGAGTTTTTTTTTCTGTTTTTGTTTTTTGTTTTTTAAAGATTTATTTATTTACCCCCCCCGCCCACCCTCCCACCCCACCCCCCCCCCCCCCCCCCCCCCCCCCCCCCCCCCCCCCCGCTGTTTTGCACTCTGTGTGTTCTTCTGTGTCTGCTTGTCTTCTCTGTAGGCAATACTGGGAACCGATCCTGGGACCTTCCGGAGTGGAGAGAGGCTGCTCAATCTCTTGTGCCACCTCAGCTCCCTGGTCTGCTGTGTCTCTTATTGTCTCTCTTCTGTGTCTCTTTTTGTTGAATCATCTTACTGTGCCAGCTCTTTGCATGGGCCAGCACTCCGTGTGAGCCAGCACTCCACATAGGCCAGCTCGCTGTGCGGGCCAGCTTGTTTTTCAGCAAGAGGCCCCGGGAATGGAACCCTGGACCTCCTATATGGTAGACAGGAGCCCAATCGCTTGAGCCACATCCAAGTCCCGCAACTGAGGTTTAACAACAGCTGTTCTGGGTAGAATTTTCACACATGGCTTTGCTAGCATTATCTGTTCCACTTGTTTAAAAAAAAAATGTGATGTTTTCCTTTTGGAAAAAGTGCACAGAGATCTCTTTGCCTTACTTCAGTAAGAGACAACTGTCACAATTTTTTTTTTCCCCCAAAGAGAGAGGAAAAAAATCATTCCTTGCATGGCAAATGTGTGAGTGCTTCAAGCTATCAACACGAATTTGTCCAACATGCTCCTGGAACAATATTTAACATGGTTGCTGATACATAGCATGTGCTCAGGCAGTAGATGAAGTATCTAGAATTGAGATGGAGATTAATATTCATTCATCCTTATTAATTGTGGCTACCATTTGTTAAGCACTCACCATGTTGGGCACTATGCCAAGTCTTTACATGTATCTCAGTGTATCCTCACCAAAAACCTGAATACTCTTAACATCTCCATTTTATAGATGAAGCTTAGAGAGATGAAGTGACTGTGTCAGGAAGCAGAGGCTTTCACCCATTCAAACTAGCATGAAAGCTTATTTTAAATGGAGCACAATATGCACACAAAAAAGTGTTTATGTTATAAGCAAAGAAACCCATGTTTTTAACCTCTATGCTGTTGTAGCTCATTCTGTTTTTCATTTGTGTAAAATACTTATCGACCACCCCTTATAGAACAGTTGAATGCTTAGCAGTGTGGAGACCAACCTGGCTCTTGAGCAGCATTAGGGTTAGGGAGGGGAAATCACCTTCTTTGTCTTTAGACTGCAAGAGCCTGAAACTCCAGGCAGAAGGGTTTAATACTAATCCTTTGTCAATTCAGCATCATTGAATGTTTTTAAGCAGAGTAGAGACATGACTAAATTGCTTTGAGCAGGGTTTGGACAGTCATAGGTAGAGATTTTGTCCACTGGTTCCAAAGTCTGCCAGATGGAAGTTATGATCATGTATGGTAAAGGAGGCATTCTCAATTCCATTGAGGAATCATATAGTTCTGATCGAAGTGATTTAATCTGTAAGCTTCCTGAAATAGGGGCCTTATGTGTTTGGTAATGGTCACTGTTAAGTGACATCTATGAGCACAATAAATACTTGTGTGGAAGACTCTAGGCAGAGGTGGGCAGAACTATGGTTCTCTAATGTTAGATCATACTTCATGCTGGGCTTCTGAAGAAGTGAGTACCAAGCATATGCCCTCTCTGCCTCTCCTCTTTTCTAAAATGTACTTACCAAGAGATCTACTGCCTCATCATTCTCAGAAAAATGCAAGCCAAATCTCAAGAATTGCTTCTTTGAACGTTTTGCTCTGCTCCCTGCAGAAGACATGAGCTGAGTATGTTCTATCTGATTTGCCACTGCTGCAATCAAGCTATTCATTAAATCACCAGTGGTTTGGAGTTCTGCTGACTTTTGTTTGGTTTCTCACAGGTTATTCTCAGTACTGGCTTGTGTGTGTCTTTTTCTTTAATTAATTTTTTTAATTTTTAAAGAACCTTTAGATTGCATAAATATTACATAAAAAAATATAAGGGATTCCCGTATGCCCCTCTCCCTCCCCCTCCCATACTTTCCCACATTAAGAACATCCTTCATTAGTGTGGTACATTTGTTACAATTGATAAACACATAGGAAACATTACTACTAACCATGGACTACAGTTTACATTATAGTTTACACTGTCCCACACAATTTCAGATACAGGCCACTGTATATTTTGTGTGTGTTTTAAGGCAGGGCTGTTTCAGAATTGGGAAAAAAAATATGGCCATCATACTCTTTCAGAGTGTAATTCATAGAAAAATATAGGGTGATAGCTGTGTGTCAGAATGCTGAGATTGGAAATTAAGAGACAAGATTAAACTCAACCATCTGTCTTGATCACCATTCATGAGGAGTGGTAGAGTTGAATGAGTATAGTAGATTGAATTATGTACCCCAATGTAGACATGTTCTTAATTCCAATACATATTCCTACAGTTGTGAACACATTGTAAATAGGACTTCTTGAAAATCTTATTTTTAGTTAAGCTGTGGCCCAATTGAATGAGGGTGAGTCTTAATTTATAATACTGGAGGCCTTATAAAGAGAAGAAACTGGAAGCCAGTTGGAGAAGGCCCCACAAGGAGAAGCCAGAAGTTAAAGGAGAGAGAGACTGCCTTGTGACTGGAGACAAAGACATAAGCCAAGCTACCCCAAGGACTGTGGCAAGCCAGCAATGGAATACCACAAACTTCAGGGACAAAGCAAGCCCCGCCAATACCTTGATTTTGGATTTCTAGCTTTCCAAACTGTGAGCCAATACATTCTGTTGTTAAGCAAACCTATCATGTGGTATTTGTCATAGAAGCTTGGCTAACTAAGACGATGATCATGGTCTGGGAATCCAGAAACATAGATTTTTGTTTCAATTGTGCTTCATTCTGGACCTCAACTAGGACACTTATCTTTTTAAGTCTCAATTTTCTCCCATACAAAGGAGCTGAAAGACTGTCTCTGTATAGAAATGTCTGAGTAAGTGGGCCCAAGGAATGTCCCCCAGAAAACCAATACAGGAAAACCAAAACATCACCAAAGAAACTGAAGGAAGATCCTAGTAAAAGGTCTTTGAGAGATACATAGGTCACTAAATAGAGGTTTTTTTGTTTTTTAGGGTTTTTTTAAGTCCTTATAAACTAATTTTTTTTTTTTTTTGTTTTTTGGTGGGTAGGTGGTGGATTTAGAATCTGCATATGAAAAGGAATGCTTGAAAAAGGCAAGAAGATGATAGACTCTGCTCTTTGGTATGATGAAATCAAGGGGAGAGAATTAGTTGTTCAAGTATTTCTCTCTCCATTTTCTGTTTCATGAACTAAGTTCAGTGACCTGAAAATCCTATCCATGTACTGGGAGAAAGGTGGTGGTTACATTTCCTTTGGGTAAAAGTAGACAGTGAATTTTTCCAGGCTGTTACTCAGTTCTATACCCAATGACTTTATATCAGGCATTTATACGTAGTTGATCCATACTGGGCATTCTTTACAGTTATCTCTCTTGGGCTAAATAATGACTTTGCTTTTTTAGTATACCTACAGTAGGCTCTGAAGTGATGAGTTGGCAGCTTTGTGAAACAGTCTATATTTTTAGTTTTCCTCTCCTACATTTCAAAACCTTTGTTTGTATCTCCATTGTAACTTGCCACAGTCTGTCTTGTATCTTTATGGTTATTTATGTAAATGTCTAGACGACTATAATAAGCTCCTTGAAGACAGAAACTGTGTTTTTGGCCTCTTGATAATTGCCTAAGATGCCTTGTAATTGCCTAAGATACCTGGCACAGCACAGATGCTCCTTGAGTTAAACCCAGTTGGACTGAATTCCTCTGGGTTGTCTAGCAGATCATTAGCTTAAAAAATCAATGCCTTTCTTTAATCTCTTCAGCTTCTCTACTCTAGATATTAGGCAGCGCTGCCAGGTTGAGAGAGTGCAAATGCAGAGTAGAGTATGGGATATATAACTAAAGTAGAGAAATATAATCTTTGTAGCCTTAGTGTCCAGAAGGCTAATAGTTTTTAGTCTGGTGACAGGGTGGAAGTGGTCAATGCTAGAGCCTCGTCTGTTGTAACAAAAGGAATTGCTAATAGATGCCCCTCTGTCTCACTTGTGGAGGAGGGAGTTGAAATGCTGACTGCCTCAAGTTGGAAAAGGGGATACAAAGAGAATTGTATAGAAATAAGCATAACAGTAAGGGAAACAGGGCAAAGTGGGGGATCGTGAGGTAGTGTGGCATAGCCTGAGTCCCTGTAAATCATCCTGATGATTACAGGGGAGAATACTGGGAAGAAGCTCCATTGTCAAATACAGACGATGGTCTAGAAGTCACCTCTTGCCCTCACCCTCATACTTTGTCAATGATACAAGTGATTCTGGGAAAGTGACCCGGAGGGTAAAATATTTTGATGTAAAACTAAGAAGAGAACTATACATTTAAAGATATTTTTTTTTGGAAAGGAGCAATTCACTTCTTTCTGCATGGAATGGCTAAAGAGTGATGACCAGAATGTTTATTGCTTTGGGTTGATAAATCCTCCATTATAAGCTCATGAATAATAAATAGCCCACTTAGAAACCAACCTCAGCTGACTGTCAAGGGCTAATACTATGTGGAGTGGGGAGGGGAGTCAGAGTCCTTCCCTGGAGGGGCTACCAGATGGAAGATCATGATGAGCACACCCAAGGGGTTGACCTGTGAGCCAGAGAGGTGAGGATACTGGGTCGGAGATGCCTGTGATGCTACACAAGCTATTATTGTTCTGTGAATTATCCCCATGACAAGGCCAAACACTAAGCAATTAAATAGGGTGGGCATACCTTGGGGCAAAGGGATCCCTGTTTAATTTCATAGCCAGTAGGATGAAGTGTACTTCAGGGTGAGAAACCAGTCTCCAGGTACTGGAGAATGCTAACAGGTGCTTAAAGGTGCAGGTAAAATGTGTCAAAGGCTTCTCTATGATCAGCTTTGAAAAAAATAAAAGGCTAGGAAAATGTTTTAGTGATGACATATATTTGCATGTGAAGACATGCATTTTTATTGTCAGCCCCGTTGATCCCCAAGTTGGCATTCAGACAACTGAGAATTGGGGAAAATTTGTTTTTTAATTATTCAGAATTATTTATTGAGCATCTTCTCTGTTCTACCCACTGAAGATTAAGTGGAGAGCAAAGCAGAAAATCCCTGCTCTCGCAGTGTCTTCATTTCAGTAAATAGGTAATATTAGACTAGGTACTGATTAACACTACAGGGGAAAACCAGGGTAGGGCTAGAGAGAGTGACTGTGAATGTTGGCAGGAGGTAGAGAACATTTTCATTCTGGTTTTCAAAAGCTGTGTAGATATACGGAAGCAAGGTTACTTTATGGAGATGAGAGTGCAGTTGGTTCAAGCTAAGTTACTCTTGTACTCTGGTATATGTGCATGAGTTTTCCTACTTAGTTGCAGATAAGAAACAAAATCCCAGGTTGGACTGTTGTGCCTCATTTGGGTCGTGTCATACCTGGGCCTAAAACTATGTTCAAGGAGATGGATACCATAAGCCTAGCGTTTGACTGTAAAGAGTATGTGTGGAGAGAAAGGGTAAGGAAACCTCTGTGATGGGCAAACTGGTTTAATCCTATATTAAATTTGGGATAAGGGCAGTTTCCCTAAGTAAATGATGTGATGTTTTTAGAGGAAGAGGCTAAGAAATGCTGAGTAGACAAAATCACACATGGCCGTTGTATCATTTAGGGTTCCTATCTGCAAGCAACAAAGGCTGTTGCTTAATCTGCATGATTAAGTATCAAAAGTTTAGTAAATTGATATTGTAGAACACACTGATTTGTTGTGAAGGCTGGGAATCAGATTTAAGGTCAAAGCCAAAATCATGCCACTTAACTGGTCTGAAGAGAAAACTACTGCCACTATCACTAAGCCTTAGAAGCCACAGTTTGCATTGCTGCTATTTCTTCACTATGAAATAGGCATTTTAAAAAATTATTTTGAAATGATTTCAAACTTAGAGGGATAGTTTCAAAAATAATACAAAACCCATAAAGAGAATTTGAACATACCCTCCCACCCAGATCCCCAAATGAACAACTTTTTTTTTCATTTAAAAAAATTTTATTGGGAAGCGGCTGTGGCTCAATCAGTAGGGCTCCCGTTTACCATATGGGAGGCCCCGGGTTCGGTTCCTGGGGCCTCCTGGTGAAGGCAAGCCCGCCCGCACGGCGTGGTTAGCTGACCCAGCGAGCACAAGCAGCAAGGGGGGGATAAATGAATAAATAAATAAAATAAAAAAAAATTTTATTAAAGTATATAATTCATACATGAACATACATAAACAATAAGTATGTAGTAAAATTTGTGAATTCACAAAACAAATGTGTATCATCATACAAGGCTCCCATACATCTCCCCACCACCAACACCTTACATTGTTGTGAAACATTTGTTACAAACTATGAAAGAGCATTGTCAAAATATTACTACTAGCTATAGTCCACATCTTATATTTGGTGTAGTTTTTCCCCAACTTTTAAAAAAAACAAATCAATTTTATAGATACATATTAATAAAGCATACAGTTTATCCAAAGTGTACAATTAATGGTATTTGGTATAATCACACAGTTGTGTTTTTATCACTTCAATCATTATTAAAGCATTTTCACTATTGCAATAATAATAATAAACAAAAACAGACAAATAAACAAGAAAATTCCTCACCTCTTAATCTCTCTGTTTCCCCTGTTGCACATAGCTGCTATTTCTGGCTATTCTTGCACAATTATTTATTTGCTTTTTAAGCAGTTTTACTGAGATATACTCACATACCATATGATCTACCCAGAGTGTATAATTAGTGGCTTTTTTTAAGCTGATAAAAAGTCCTTCATTGTAAAATTGTAAAATAAATAGAAAAATAGATTGAAAGAAATTACAGATTTTAAATGAGAGTGCAAGGCCAGGTTATATTTAATATAATCAATTATAAAAAATAGATAGCATAACAACAAACATTTATAAATGTAAATAATAATTCAAATATAATAGAAATTAATTATAACATAATTCTAATTTTTATATTAAAGCTCTAACTATTGGACATAATAATCTCTAAGAATTATGCAGCCTGAAAGGAAAAAGCAAGGGTGAGAGATTTGGAGAAGAGTTTAGAAATGAAGATTATTAGGAAGTATAAACTAAAGGATAAGAAGACAGACAATAGAATGATAGGACAACAGAGAGCCAAAGGACAAAGTGGATGAAGTGAGTAATGCCTTTACAGTAATAACACTGAATGTTAATGGATTGAACACTGAATGTTAATAGATTGAACTCCCCAATCAAAAGACTGTTAGAATGGATAAAAAATATGAGACATCTATATGTGGTCTACAAGAGACCTACTTCAGACGTAAGGACACAATCAGATTAAAAGTGAAAGGTTGGAAAAAGGTATTTCATGCAAATAGTAACCAGAAAAGACCAGAATAGACCAGATAAATGTAAAATAACAACATTATAGTATATGAACAATAATTACTCAGTGCAACTGGCAAATTGTTCCTGTGATCAGTATTCTGTAATTTTTTTCATACAAAATAAACACTTGCTTTTAATTGAGAAGGGCTGGAGAAGAGATATATCTTTGGATACTTCATTTTTCTTTAACCCTTTCTTATTCATACTCTTTAAAATAATCTATCTGGATCAATAATGATTTAGCATGACGACTGTTGAACAAGGTTTTGAGATTTTCCACCTCATAAAATTAAGAGTTGGGAAATTGTTATCTCCTGCAATTCATTCCAATAAGATGTGAAGAATTCCCAAATAGGAATTTGATTATCTAGAACGAATTATGGCCTAAATGGAAATTAAATACCTAAACCAATAATTTATTCCAGCAACTCTTAACATTTTGCCACATTCTCCCTATCATTCTCTCTCTCTCTATCTCATCTCTTCTCATTTTATCTCATCTCACCTTATCTTTCTATCTCTCATCATCATCATTTATCTTCTAAATATATGAGAGTAGGTTGTATACCTTATCCTCCTTGAACATAAAATAGTTCCATGCACATTTCCTGAGAAAAAAAGGTATTCACTTATAGATCCACCTTAAACACAGATGAGCTTGGCTTTTTCAGTAATTTACTGATGTTAAGAAAGAAGAAGCAGTCCCTCATCTATTCCCTTTTGTTTCAAAATCTCCTCAGTTAGTGCCTGGCGTGGGAACGTCAGAATTGTGGGGTCTACATCACATGTACATCTGATTTGCCAGGGAGTCAGGAAAAGCAAGTATGTAGTATTTTCAGCTGTTATGAAGGAAACATTTTGCTCTCCTTCTCATCTTTAGGTACATAAAGTGGAGATTCCCCAGACACAGAAAGGGATTTGAAGCTGGGCAACCCAAAGGAACAGCAAGGTCTGCCACATTGTCCTGTGTAGTTAATGGGACAGGCCTTTCTGCTCTGCCTGTGAGCCCTAGCACAGTGCCTTACTTTGAATAGACATTAATCTCTTGAGGCAAGGAAAAAGATCAGTCCCTGCATAACAAGAGCCTGCTTCAGGTTAGGAGTTATAGGAAGCTGAAATTTAAACAAAATAAAAGATCCCTAATCCTCTCTTGGACAAATATTGTGAACCCCATTGAATGAATGTCATCGGTATTTTTTTCAAATAGCTTTTTTGAAATTTGCCAACATAAAACTAAAGGTATACCACTCCGCTTCCCTGCTGAGTATCAGAGGTCTTTTTTTCTCCTACCCAAGTTCACATGTATCTTCCTTCCCTCTGATCATAAGGCAGAGCTCCGAGAGGGTCTTACTTAAGTTGCCCTCATGTATAAAAGAAAGCTGTAATTTTGATGCATTCTGGAACTGAATATGGTGGTTGCCCAGCTATTGACTGGTGAGCATTCTTGTCTTCCCTTTTTGGAAGGCAGTTCTTAGAAAAACTCCTGTTTAAAAATTCCAAGCCTGTGGATTTATTTGCCCTAGCATAGGGCACATAGTAGACACACAAATATTTTTTAAATAGATGCACGAGGCCATGTGGAGTCCTGCACAGAGCCCAGATTTGGAGGGCTGGTAGACTGAGAGGTTGAATTCTATCTCTGTTACTTCACAGCTGTGTGACTGTGGACAATTCACTTAATTGCAATGAACTTCATTTATTCATCTGTAAAATGGAGATAATAATTCCTACCTTATAGCCTTGTGGCAAGAATGAGATGAGATAATGTATTATAAAGTGACTTGCACATGGTAACTGCTTAATAAATGATACTTACTTTATTATTCATGCTAATGTGGTAAATTCAGTGAACACTAAATGAGTGAATGACAAAATTAATGGATGTCATGAGAAATTCCACTGATGAGTGGAAAGCTTCCTAACAGATACCTACTGGGGTGTGTTCCCAGGGATTAGGATAATTTTATGTGATGGCTTGGGAAGGAGAGTAGAAACACTTAGATATAGGCCCAGAATCTATCATGCTTGTTCTCTCCTTCATTCCTTCCCACATGCTGCCAATTTTCTTTAGAATATCTTTGTCCCACTTCTTCATCTGAATACCACCATACATTCTTCAACAGCTAGCTCAGGAGTTCACCTCCTCCTCCGAGAATACTTCCCAGACTCCCTCAGTCTAGGTTGGACACCACGATACTTTGTGTGTTTTAAAAAAAAAACAAAACAATTATATATATATTTTTTATTGGAGAAGTTGTAGTTTTACAGAAAAAACATGTAGAAAATACAGAGTTCCTATATACCTGCCCTATCCCCATTTTTACCACTTTCCATTAGTGTTGTAACTTTGTTGCAATTGATGAAAGAATATTCTCATAATTATGCCATTATCTATAGTCTATACTTTACATAAGGGATTACTGTTTGTGTTGTACGGTTCTGTTTTTTTTTTTTTTTAAACTTTTATTCTAGTAACATATATGTGACCTAAAATTTTCCTTTTCAACCACATTCAAATATATAATTTAGTGGTGTTAATTATATTCACAATGTTGTGCTACCATCACCACCATCCATTACCAAAACTTTTACATCACCCTTAACAGAAGTTCTGTACCAATTCGGCATTAACTCTTCATTCCCTTACACCCATCCTGGCCCTGGTAACCTGTATTCTAGTTTCTGACTGTATAAATTTGCTTATTGTAATTATTTCATATCAGTGCAATCATATAATATTTGTCCTTTTGCATCTGGCTTCACTCAACATGATGTATTCAAGGTTCATCCATGTTGACACTTGTATCAGAACTTCATTCCTTTTTACAGCTACATAATACTCCATTGTGCGCACGCGTGTGTGTGTGTGTATATATATATATACACGTTTTGTTTATCCATTCATCTATTTATAGACACTTGGGTTGCTTTCATCTTTTGGCAATTGTGAATAATGCTTCTGTGAATATCAGTGTACAAATATCTGTTCAAGTCTCTCCTTTTAGTTCTTTTGGGTATGTACCTAAGCATGAACATTTTTTCTTTACTTCTGCATAGCATTTGTCATAGTGCTTGACTACATGTGTGTCCCTAGCACTGGCTTGGCATATTCAGAAAACTGGTGTTTTACTATGGACAGGTTTTTGCTTAGCTTATACCATACAACTAGTTCTTACTGTTTTGAGTGGGGATTGTAAGCATCCTGGGGCAGTCACAAGCTGGAGAAACTGGGGAATTGTCAGGGAGACAGACAAGGGACAGAGAGAATTCTAGAAACATTTTCTTTTATCTTCCCATGAAGTCATCAGTTAGAGGTATATTACTCTAAGTTCTTTCAGAGTTGAAATTTTGAGTTTTTGTTTTTTTGAGGGATTGAGGTGGAGCATGTGGAGTGGATAGAATCAATGATTGTTGTCATGAGCCTTAAGATGGCTATGGGCCACATGAAGCAATGGCCATTGAGATCTATGCATTTTGATTTACAAATATAAAAGTGGTCTGATTTAAAGCACATCTATGAGGTGGGTTATGGAGTGTAGCCATATATCACATACCATATGCCAACATTTTAATCATATTAATCCTTGAATTGGATTAGTGAAGAAAAGGCATTGTTTTCCCTTAGTGAGATTTCAGAAACTCACTACGAAACTTGGTAGAGGAGAATTTTGAGGGAGACACATCATAGAAATAGATAGTTACCGTGCCTATATGGGAAGGTTAGTTCTGCCTGGAATTGTTCAATTCTAATCCTGGTGCAAATTTTTATAGGACATAGAGGACTTTTAACTGGTCCTTCCTTTTCCCATTAAAAGTAAACTAGATAATTACTAATCTGCAGACATTTGTTTAACAGTGAAATGTTGCGCAGTCATTTCTATTTTAACCAATAAATAAGTTAATCAAATCTCCAGAGACTAAATTTTAAATATCCAAGACATCCAAATGAGATCCACTGTTATAAATACGGGCCTATTGAAGTGATGAGTTTCTCACAGGCAGGACAGATAGGTAAATGGTTCAGATACAGAATCTAATGAAGCAAGCAAAATTTGATTGGTCTCTATCCCCATTCTGCATCACTTCTGGGCAGCAAGCAGGACCCAAGGTGAGGGAGCAACGCCACACGTAGGGAACCCCAATCTTCTTTACCCCAGATTGCAACATCAGTGAATTTTGGAAATGGCAGTATATAGCCATAGATTTCAGTAGTGCTAGGTGGGGTGGGGCAATACTTCCTGTTTGGGGATTATCCCTAGAGCATGCAAACTTTTGGGAAAACAGGTTTTTATCTCAGTCTGAGGAATAAATTCCTCAGTTGAAGGTAGGAATATGCTGCCTCTAGAAATCATTAGCATCCTATTTCATCATAGTCTCAGTGAACTGGGTGGAGTAGTTATTTCATCATAGTCTCAGTGAACTGGGTGGGGGATGTAGTAGAAGGGTTTCAAACATTGTATAGCGTTGAGATAGCTATACTAGCATACTATTATGCTGAGGATAGGTTTTAAAGTCATTGTTTACTTCAAAAATTGTGTATAGTAAAAATTATCCCTGAAAATCTCTCTTAATGTATCATTGTGGAGAGCTACAAATTCTCTCTTCAGTAGATTCAACACTGCTCCTTTTTTCTCCAGCCTTAGGGATGATTGTTGACTCTTTAGTTGAGCATCAGATGAAGTGGCTTATGAATCACATAGTATATAGTAGTATAGTATCTGTATTAGTCAGGGTTCTCTCGGGAAACAGAATCAACAGGAGACATCTGTCAATAATATGAGATTTTAAAAGAGTCTCTCACGCGACCGTGGGGATGCACAAGTCCAGGTTCCACAGGCAGGCTGCAAACCTGGGGCTCCGATGAAAGGTCCTTGATGAGTTTCTGGGAGAAGTTGCCTGTCCAAGGACGAGCTGGGAAAGTCTCTCTGAATGTTGAAATCACTTCCCCTTTTAAGTCATTCAACTGATTGGATAAAAGCATCACCCATTGATGATGTAATCTCCCTGATTGATGCAGGTGTAATCAGCCATCCACACAGTAAACTCACTGGTGATTGAAGTCCATAAATGCTCTTGTATTACAATTAGCCCAGTGCTTGCTGGAACAAACACCTGGACACAATTACCTGGCCGAGTTGACACATTAGCTTAACCATCACAGTATCTTTCTCCTTAAAACTTTTTGTAATAATTTAAAACTTACAGGACAGTTGCAAAAATAATAGAGAACTCCCACACACCCCACACCTTCCATACCCAGATCCACCAATTTTAACATTTTGCTACATTTGCTGCATCATCTTATCTATCTGTCTGTGTATCTATCTGTCTGTCTGTCTCTCTGTCTGTCCATCCATCTTTCCATCCATCCATCCGTCTGCTTCTAAACATTTGAGAGTAGGTTGTATACATCTTGCACCTTGAACAAATAATACTTCCACATACATTTCCTAAGAACAAAGATATTCATTTACGTAACCACCTTAAGTACAGTTATCAATTTCAAGAACTAAATGATAGAAAGCTTATAGTCTATATTCCATTTTTTCATATTTCCTAGTAATGTCTTTTTTGGGCTTATTCCCCTCCAATATCAGGTCCATTCCAGGATCATGCATTACATTTAATTACCAATCTCTTTGGTTGCATTTTTTAAAATTGTGGAGATAACTATACAACATAAACTTTCCCATCTTAAAGATAATATGGGATTAATCACATTCAAATATTGTGCTAGCCTCACCGCCATCCATTTACCAGAACTTTCCCATTGCCCACAACTGAAATCCTACGTTCCTTATATATTAACTCCTTATTTCCTCTCCCTGCTCACCCCTTATAACCTGAACTCTACTTTCTGTTTGTATGCATTTGTATATTCTAGCTATTTTATATACGTGTAATTATACAATATCTGTCCCTTTGTGTCTGACTTATTTCACTAAACATGTTGTCATCAAGGGTCATCCATGTAGTGGCATGTATTGGAACTTCATTCCTTTTTAAGGCTGAGTGATATTCCTTTGTGTGTGTGTATATACATATATATGTGTGTATATATACACACACACCACGTTTTGTTTATCCGTTCATCTGTTGATGGGCATTTGGGTTGCTTCCACCCTTTGGCTGTTGTGAATAATGCTGCTATGAAAACAGGCATACAAACATCTGTCTGAGTCCCTGCTTTCAATTTTTTGGGGGTATATACCTAGAAGTGGGAATGTAGGGTCATAATGTAGTTCTGTGTTTAACTTTTTGAGGAACTGCCAAACTCTGTTCCACAGTGGCTGTACCATTTTACATTTCCAGCAACAATGTATGGGGGTTCTTATTCCTCTGCATCTTCACCAGCACATATTATTTTCTGTTTTATTAATAATAGCCATTCTAGTGGTGTGAGGTGGTATCTCACTGTGGTTTTGATTTGCATTTCCCTAATGGTTAATGATGTTGAGCATCTTTTCATGTATTTATTTTCATGTGTAGATCCACTTTGAAGAAATGTCTATTCAAGCCCTTTGCCCATTTTTAAATTGGGTTGTTTATTTTGTTGCTGAATTGTAGGAGTTTATTATATATTCTGAATATTAAACCCATATCAGACATATGGTTTCCAAATATTTTCTCCCATTCTGTTGCTTGTCTTTTTATTTTCTTGATAATGTCCTTAGATGAACAAAGTTTTTAATTTTGATAAAGTCTCATTTATCTATTTTTTATTTTGTTACTTTAGCTTTTGGTGTAGAGTTTTAGAATCCATCACCTAACACGAGGTCCTGAGGATATGTCCCTATGCTTTCTTCTGAGAGTTGTATAGTTTTAGCTTTTGTATTTAGGTCATTAATCCATTTTCAGTTATTTTTCATATATGGTGTAAGGAAGGGATCCACTTTCATTCTTTTACATATGGATATCCAGTTTTCCCAGTACCATTTGTTGAAAAGACTGTTCTTTCCTCATTTAGTGGAGTTAAGTCTCTTGTCAAAAATCAATTGACCAAACTTGTGTGTGTTTATTTCTGCATCCTCTATTCTATTACTTTGGTCTATATGTCTGTCCTTCTACCAGAACCACAGTGTTTTTTTTGTTTTTTTTTTTAACAGATAGTTTTTCTTTTCTTGAACTTCACATATACATTCCTGCCAGTTATAAATTATATAATAATATTATAGTTCAAAAAGGAAAAAAAGTTATGGATTAATATTTTTCACTTATGTTAATTCATTAAAGGTGGGGGAATTTTGCCTATATATTCGTCTGTTACAGTAATGAATAATAACATTAGTTTTCTTTTCCAGACCTCAGTTTCTGCAAATTTGCCAATGGCTTCAACAAAATTGATATTCACAGTCATATTCAATAGTCAGTGCTGCTATAGTTGTCAGCCTATGTTTGCGTACAGTTACTAGATAACACTTCATATTAATTTTAATTTTGAACAGTTTTTTTTTTTTACATGAAACAACAACAAATATACAAATAATTGGGAAAACTCTTAAACATAAGGATGAATTTGGCAGAGATTCACAAAAATCTCATTTCACAATACATTTTAGAAAGTGTAATATCACTGATGTCTTTGCTTTTTTAGGTAGCTCAGTAGCTTTCAGATGTCTCCCTAGTCAAAACATTGAAACACAAATAAAAATTCCAGGAGTCACATAGGATGACAAGCATGAAGTAACTTAAATTCTGCTTCTTGCTTTTTATAATCATTGTGCTATCATTGTTCATTTTCAATCTCCAGTTTAAACAAAGGAACAGATAACATGAATTGTGTCCACAGAAAGCTTGACTGCTTCTGAAACTTTAAGAACTTAAAAGCACTTTTATAACTGAGTCCACATATGTCAAGGCCAACTCTATAACTAAGAGTCTTGGAATGAACTCTTTTATAGAATAGAATATTTATCAAAGGATAATAATACAAATGTGCTCATTGGAAGCATACACACACACACACACAAACAGAATTAAAACTCAATGGTAGCCAAAGTACTTGTGTAGAACTTAAACAAATAAACATTTTGGGGGGTGTATGAATATTTTTTTAAACTTTTTTAAATTAGAGAAGTTGTAGGTTTACGTAAAAGTCATGCAAAAATTACAACATTCCCATATACCCCTTATTGTTGACAGTTTGTATTATTGTGGTACCTTTGTTATGACTGATGAAGATATTATAAATGTACTATTAACTATACTCCATAGTTTATATTAGGATGTAGTTTTTCCCCCATATACAACCCTATTATTAATACCTTGGATTAGTGTGGTACATTTGTTACATTTCATGAAAGAACATTTTATAGTTGTAGTATTAACCGTAGTCCATTGTTTACAACTGAGTTCAATGTGTTGTACAGTTCTATGTTTTACCTTTCAATTTCTATTCTGGTAACTTATATACAACCTAAAATTTCCCCTTTTAACCACATTCACATATGTAACTCAGTGCTGTTAATTACAGTCACAATGTTGTGCTACTATCACTACCATCCATTTCCAAACCTTACAATCAACCCAAATGTAAATTCTATACTAATTAAGCATTAACACCTCATTTCTTACCTCCATCCCATCCCCTGGTAACCTATATTCTAGATTGTTACTTTATGGATTTGCTTATTCAAATTATTTCATTTCAGTGAGATTATATACTATTTGTCCTTTTGTGTATGGCTTATTTCACTAGGCATAATGTCTTCAAGGTTCATCCATATTGTTGCAGGTATCAAGACTTCATTCCTTTTTAATGTTGAATAATATTCCATAGTAAGTATTTACCACATTTTGATTATCCATTCATCAGTTGATGGACATGGACACGTGGGTTGCTTCCATCTTTATATATATATATATATATATTTATTAATAATAATTTTTTTTAAAGAGATACTTAGATTACATAAATGTTACACAAAAATTATGGGGATTCCCATACGCCCCACCTCCCACACCTCCCACAACCTCCCACAACCTCCCACATAAACATCCTTCATTAGTGTGGCATATCACCTGCAATGGATATACACGTCCTAGGGCTTTGCCATTAAATATGGACCATAGTTCACATTGTAGACCACACTTTCTTCCACACAGTTCTGGATGTTATATGATGATATAAAATGGCCTATATCTGTCCTTGCAATGTTACTTAGGATAATTCCCAAACCCTGAAAAAGCCCCTGTATTACAACTGCTTTTCCCTTTCTCTGCCCCCAAAGCGTCCAGTAGCCACTGGCTCCACATTACTCTTGTAATTTCTTCCATTGCTTGAATCACAATATGTATGTAACAGAATGCCAGTAAATCCACTCTAATCCATACCTCTTCCCCCAATCCTGAGGAGTCTGGGATAGTGATGTCCACTCCACCTCCAAGTGAGAGGGAGCTTATATCCCATGGATAAGATGGATGGGATTATCCTGCCTGCAGCTGTAGGCTCTCTCCATTCCCTGGGATGGCCGTTGTCCATCTTCATCTCCCCACCTGGTGTCCTGGTTGAATCCATTGAGCTGTAGAGTAGGAGTTGCAGCTCCACTGAGATTCTGTGCCCAGCTGGCACATGAACAGCCCAAAGACTCCAGTCTCTGGAAGTATACCTACAAACACCAGTACCCCATACAGGTTTTTTTTTTTTTTCAGATTCATAGATGTATTTATTTTATATATATATATATATATATATTTTTTTTTTTTTTATTATGGGTAAAAATCAAAATTCTCACAATACATACAAACATTTGCAAAACGATATATAAATATATATGCATATATGTGTATTTGCTTAC